>WAAF01003472.1:59429-72537 GCA_013400475.1 Tricholaema leucomelas | reverse complement strand
CCCAGCACTGACCCCTGAGGAACACCACTTGTCACCGGTCGCCAGGTGGACATTGTGCCATTGATCACCACTCTCTGCATGCCACCATCCAGCCAATTCCTTATCCAGTGAGTGCTCCACCCATCCAGTTTGTGCTTTTCCAGTTTGGTGACCAGGATGTCATGTGGGACAGAGTCGAATGCCTTACTCAGGTCTAGGTAGACGACATCAGTTGCCCTTCCCCTGTCCATTGCAGCTGTGACTACATCATAAAAAGATATTTGCATAGACCCAAATCTTAAGCCTGTCAAGGTCCACCTGGATGACATTTTTTCCTCCAGTGTGTCAAATACACTATACAGCATAATGGCATCAGCAAAATTGCTGAGGGTGCACTCAATGTCACTATCCATAATGTGCAATTATATGCTTATTAACTTCAAAATCAATAACTGTAACTTATACTTATTTTTTTTCCACTTAAGTCACCTAAAATGTAATGTGTCTTGTTTTGTCTCTTTGCTAATGGATTAAGTTATCTTCTCAAGCGAGATTATTTAAATGTTACCACTTCCTTTCTTCATGATTCCTATTCCTGTACTAGGAAAATCATAACTGCTGTATTTATTAGTTTTCTCCTCTAATAGCAGAGCTGTCTTGATGGAAATGACATCCAAATTAGCTATATAACATGATGTCAAGTACAGCAAATGACACATGTAAATGATTTATCAAAATGTGCAATGTTATTGTAATGGTATTTTTTATTGTAAGTTCTGTAATAACTTCATATTACCATGGAAAAAAATAATTCCTGAAATTAAACCCTGGTGCTTACTAAATCATAGATTTTATACTGGTAAATAGTTGGGTAAATTAAAGTACTGAAAATATGTTCTTTAACTCAGCACATGCATATTGCAGAAATTATTTCTTACTCTCAAGCATATTGCAAAGATTTTCATCTTATCTAGACATTCCTTCAAGAAATCTAGAATAGAATAGAATAGAATCAACCAGGTTGGGAGAGACCTCCAACATCATCCAATCCAACCTATCGCCCAGCCCTATCCAGTCAACCAGACCATGGCACTATACCATGGTACCTCCAGAGATGGCAACTCCACCACCTCTGTGGGCAACCCATTCCAATGCCAGTCACTCTCTCTGTCAAGAACTTCCTCCTAACATCCAGCCTATACTTCCCCCAGCACAACTTGAGGCTGTGTCCTCTTGTTCTGTCACTGGGTGCCTGGGAGAAGATTTTAACCCCCGCCTGGCTGCAACCTCCTTTCAGGTAGTTGTAGACAGCAATGAGGTCTGCCCCGAGCCTTCTCTTCTCCAGGCTAAACAACCCCAGCTCCCTCAGCCTCTCCTCTATACAGAATGAAAGAACATGGAATGGTATGAAAAAAGGTTCTGTGGAAAAGAGATGAATGTAAGAACATATAAATCACCTCAGGAGGTATCTGTAGGTGTTCACAGATAGACAATGAAGTCCTAGGTCATTAACATGTTTCCCTAACTGATGGATGAGGGGATGTTATCTCTCCCTTTACATTTAAAACAAAGCCTAGGATGGAAAGAGCCATTGAATCAAATTAAGATGTTGTTAAAAAACCCCAAACACAACAGCTAACTGGGAGTCTCACATGAAAATGGGAGTTTGCTTCATTTGTGTAGAAGGAAGAGCACCAGTGATAGATTACCAGAAACTCTTCAAGCAAGAAAAAAACAAAAGTATTGTTTCAGAGGTTTCTGTTTCCAGCTAATGAATGCATGTGTACAAACTAACTTTGACAGACCCATTAAAATCCACATTATTGCCAAGTTTATAAAGCTTCTATGTGGACTAACAACTGTTAACACATTGAGAAAAAAAAAAAAACCAAACCCAAAGAACCCCCTCAAAAAAAAAAAAACCAAATCAAAACAAAACCACCACAACAAAAACTCCACAAACAAACAAAAAACAACCCCCAAACCAATCTCAAAATATGAGAGACTTCCAAGGAATTACTGAGAAACAGCTGGGATGTACTGATTTGGAAATTGATACAATTTTCCTTTAACCTTAATTATTGCTCCATATCTTTAAACACAGTTTACGATTTTAAATATGAACTCTGAACATGTTAATAATCTTCTATATGTTATTTTCATTGTAAACAAAAATGATTCTCATAATCTTGTTGACAAGAAAAATACACAAGTACAAAACATGTCCAGAGAAGGGCGACAAAGTTGGTGAAAGGCCTGGAACACAATCCCTGTGAAGAGAGGCTGAGGGAGCTGGGGGTGTGCAGCCTGGAGAAGAGAAAGCTCAGGAGTGACCTCATTGCTGTCTACAACTACTTGAAGGGAGGTTGTAGCCAGGTGGGGGTTGGTCTCTTCTCCCAGGCAACCAGCAATAGAACAGGGGGACACAGCCCCAAGTTGTGCCAGGGGAAGTATAAGCTGGATGTTAGGAGGAAGTTGTTGCCAGAGAGAGTGATTGGCATTGGAATGGGCTGCCCAGGGAGGTGGTGGAGTCACCATCCCTGGAGGTGTTAAAGAAAAGCCTGGATGAGGCACTTAGTGCCATGGTCTAGTTGACTGGCTAGGGCTGGGTGATAGGCTGGACTTGATGATCTTGGAGGTCTCTTCCAACCTGGTTGATTCTATGATTATTATTATTTCTAAACATGAATGAAGGATGGATTGTGTTTGAGCTGATGGACAAGAGTTTCAAGTCTGATTGTCTGAAAGGTGGGCACATGAGCAAATCGATCTAAATATTTTGTGTACAGAAAAGATTATGAAAACCCCCCACAAAAATCAACAAAAAAAACCCTCAACCCAAAATCAAAGGGAACTGCAATAATTAATTTCATTTCTATATACATATTTAAAAGCCTTTCTTTAGCAACTCAGAGTGACACATTTAATAACCAAATTTACAGATATGTTTATATTTCTGTCAGTCTAAGCAAACTGTGTTATGTGAGACATTCCCAGCCACCAAGAAAATACTACTTCTCTTCTGATGCCTGTAGTAAATAGTGCCTTTTTAAAAGGATCATAAGTTTGGCTTATGTCTCCTGAAGGAGCTGTTATTTAAACAGCAGTCTATAGGGTTCATAAAGGTTAGCATCAATGACTAAGCCTGTCAGTTTAGGATCTTCAGCTGACACACTCATTCACTTCTACTTTTCTCTGAATAAAAGAGGACTGAGGGGAATATTCAGGAATAAAGCACTTACTTGGGATGCTGAGGAGAAATTTATTGCAATAATAGGACTTAGAGTAACTTACAGTAGTGGCTACTGATTTATCTTCTGGCAAAGTGTCATCTCTATAGGGAAAGGTTTTTTTCAAAACTTAAGTTATGCAATAAAAGGGGAAAGCCCCTTACTCTAGAGCAGTGACACTAATAACAGCAGACTGGAAGCTGGCAAAGTTATAGATCTAAGGAAAAATGCTACACGGATGAATGTATTTTCCTACTGTAGAAGAATTTGTAAACGATTGTTCCCACTGTTCTTGAATTCCCAGATGGAACTCACTAAAGGAACTTCATGTCAGCTCTTGACTTCATCCAGCTACTGCATGACCATGTTAAAAGAAGAAGAATGAGGTGTCTGCAATGAAGTGGGTTATTTCCCTTTAAAAAGATCTTTTAAAATATTCAATTCTAGACAATAATCTCATTAGTGACAGGAGGTGAGGCTTTGATTGATTCAATGGCTGTCTGCTCAAGGATTTCTTCTGCATTGTGTTACCCCTCAAGATATTGGCAAAGCCCTTTGATGTCACAGCAGTGAAAAATAACAAGAAGGGCAATGAGCTGTTCTTTTTTCCCTGTTATAGGAGAATGGCTATATCTATATATCCCCTTTACTCTGCTCTCGTCAGACCCCACCTGGAGTACTGTGTGCAGTTCTGGAGCCTCCAACACAAGAAGGATATGGGACTTCTGGGGTGTCTGGGGTTCTAATTTAAATTCCCAGAGACTCTAATAATTTTGATAGAAATGATGACAATTTATAAAATTGCCCTTCCCTCTCCCCTCTCTCCTTCCCCAAAGAAAGGAATTGGAAGTGAGAGGAAAAGGTAAGGCCACCCAAATAAATCAGTCTCACTCAGTTTGGAAGTAAAAAAAAAAAGGAAAAGTTTAACAATAACTTAAAAAGGGTACCAAAGGTAGGGAGGTTACAAAAAGGTGTAGGGAAGGAAAGGATAACAAGTACAAAAAGGTATGAATACAACCGAGTTTGTGATGGTGGTGGCCACGTGTGTGGAGAGATGCAGTGATAGCTGGAGTGTGGTTCTGAGAGCTGCGAAGTGCTCGAGAGAGAGAGTCCGAGAGAGGGAGAGAACAGGAAGTCCCCCTGCTTTTATGGGACAGGAAGGGGGAGTGGGCTAACCATCACCTGGGGGTGTCCCAGACCCACCCCTGGGGAGGGGTTAGGACCACCTGAGGTCAGGTTTCGAGTTCAGGGACACTCCTCCTGGAGCGTTAACCGTATACATGGGGCGAGTCCAGAGGAGAGCCACGAAGGTGATCAGAGGGCTGCAGCAGCTCTGCTATGAGGACAGGCTGAGAGAGTTGGGGCTCTGCAGCCTGGAGAAGAGAAGGCTTCGAGGAGACCTTAGAGTGGCTTTGCAGTATCTGAAGGGAGCCTACAGGAAGGCTGGGGAGGGACTATTGACAAGGTCTAGTAATGTCAGGACGAGGGGGAATGGGTTTAAGCTGGAAGAGGGGAGATTTAGATTGGATGTTAGGAGGAAGTTCTTTACAGTGAGGGTGGTGAGACACTGGCACAGGTTGCCCAGGGAGGTTGTGGATGCTTCCTCCCTGGAGGCGTTTAAGGCCAGGCTGGATGAGGCCTTGAGCAGCCTGCTCTAGTGGGAGGTGTCCCTGCCTATGGCAGGGGGTTGGAGCTGGATGATCCTTGAGGTCCCTTCCAACCTAAACCATTCTATGATTCCATGATTCTATGATTCTATGATTTTTTCACCTTTTATTTGCTGGATTTTTCATTTTATGGTTAAAAATACATGAAACATTCCAAAAGAGGTATTTCATGCTCCCTAATTTAATTAAAAAAAAGTAATTTATAATTTAGGTATGTAGCACTGTAACTGTGCATATTGTTCTAAGAAAGTTCTGAAATGTTCAATGTTAAATAAGAAATCTCAAAGTCATATAAAAGAGAGCTTCAAATAAAAGAACTCTGAAATGAAAGAACTCACCAGATGGGTGTTAGGTTTCTCTGTGCTCTAATAACTGCATTAACCAGATATTATAGAATCACAGAATCAACCAGGTTGGAAAAGACCTCTAGGATCATTGAGTTCATAGAATCATAGAATCATAGAATGGTTTAGGTTGGAAGGGACCTCAAGGATCATCCAGCTCCAACCCCCTGCCATAGGCAGGGACACCTCCCACTAGAGCAGGCTGCTCAAGGCCTGTGAGTGTTGATCTGCTGGAGGGTAGAAAGGCTCTACACAGAAATTTGGACAGGATGGGTTGATGGGCTGAGGCCAGTGTCAAATACTGTATCCTTCACTTGGACCACAACAACCCAGTTCAACAGTATAGGTTATAGGCTTGGGGAAGACTGGCCAGAAAATTGCCTGGTAGTTAAGTACTTGGTGATGGTGATCAACAGCTGGTAGGGCAGTGTGAGAAGGTGGACAAGAAGGCCAATGTATCAGAAATAGTGTGGTCAGCAAGACAAGAGAGGTGATTGTGGCCTTGTACTTGGCACTGATAAGACTGTACCTTGAGTACTGTATTCAGTTTTGGGCCCCTTACTATGAGAAGGACATTGAGCTGCTGGAGGGGATGATAAAGTTTCTAGAGATCAAGTCCTATAAGGAGTGGATGAGGGAATTGGAGTTGTTTATCCTAGAGAAAAGGAGACTGAAGGGAAAACTTATTGCTCTTTACAACTACCTGAAAGGAGGTTGTAGCACAGTGGGTGTTGGCCTGTTCTCCCAAGTAGTAAGTGATAAGGTAAGAGGAAATGGCCTTGAGTTGCACCAGGGAGATTTAAGTTGAACACAGGAAAATTCCTTTATGAAAATGTTGTCGAGCACTGGAACAGGCTGCCCAAGGAAGTGTCTGCATCATCATCCCTGGAGTTACCTAGAAGTGCAGGCATGTTGCTTAGGGATATGGTTTAACACTGAACTTAGCAGTGTTAATTTAATACTATCAAGTTATGGCAATGTTGCTAAATTTTACAACATTAAAAGACTTACTAATTCCATTTGTTGCTTTTCTGGATTCTTAAAAGATATAACTACACAGCAAATATATGGATAGAGGGGAAAAAAAAGCAGTCTAAAAATTAATGTGTCCAAATAGAAGACTTCTGATCTGAAAGATAAGACAGCTAGATTTATTATTTCTCATTTGGGGCCAGTGCAGATGAGCAGCTGAGCAACATGAGATTGAAACAGTGTAAAGTAGCAGAGATGGGGCTGTCTGGAGCTGGTAGATAGTAAAATTGTCATATTCAGGGTTGTATAAATATGAATATATATTTATATACAGAGGCATCATCAGTGTTATTCAAAGGTTATTGGTACCTTCTTTATCATCACACTTCATAATTCCAATAACTCCATTTAGGACACTTTGTCTATTAAAACAGAATCAGTTTCTCCAACCTTTTATAAATCTTCAACATCTGTCACTTTCAAGCATAGCTACTGTATTTCTTGCTTTGGTGTGCTAACCAGTATTTTATACACTACTCAATGTGCCATATAAATACTGCAGTATACAATCATAGTTATACCACCTTGTTGGATTTATATACTACTTCCTGAACAACACAGTCCATCATTGTCACCCTGTTTGCTGTAACCTTGATACTGGGTACAGGTACTAAGACACATTTCTCTAGCAGTAAAACTCAAGTCTTGTCTAGATCAGTATGCCAAAGCTTTACCAACTTAGGAATTGCTGATTTATAGTTTTCTGTTTGACATCATTCAGTTCACAAATTGTACTTAACAGTACACACCAAGTGATCAATATTGTTATCTTCAGATCTATTAATTCTAGACTTTGAATTGACTAAAGAAAAAAAATACATAATTATAAAGCAGTTAATAAAAATGGAGGAAAACACATCAACTATTTTATTGCTATTTCAAAAGGAAAACATAGGAAAGAAAAGAATGCCTGTGTAATAGGAAAGAAAAATATACATATGTTGCAATATACATTTATTGATCTATCATGCAGAACTTAAATCTGTTGTTAAATGTTGACATTCTCAATTTGTCATCTTAGTAGAAAGCATTGGAATACATTATCTGGAGTTGTTTAGCCTGGAGAAGAGGAGGCTCAGGGGGCACCTCATTGTTGTCTACAACTACCTGAAGGGAGGCTGTAGCCAGGTGGGGGTTGGTCTGTTCTCCCAGACAACCAGCAAGAGAACAAGGGGACACAGTCTCAAGTTGTGCCAGGGGAGGTCTAGGCTGGATGTCAGGAGGAAGTTCTTGACAGAGAGAGTGATTGGCATTGGGTTGGTCTCTTCACCGGGGAGGTGGTGGAGTCACCATCCCTGGAGGTATTCAAGAAAAGCCTGGATGAGGCACTTAGTGCCATGGTCTAGTTGACTGGATAGGGCTGGATGCTAGGTTGGACTGGATGATCTTGGAGGTCTCTTCCAACCTGCTTGATTCTATTCTATTCTATTCTATTCTATTCTATTCTATTCTATTCTATTCTATTCTTAGGCAACCAACAACAGAACAAGGGGACACAGTCTCAATTTGTTCTGGGGGAGATCTAGGCTGGATGTTAGGAGGAAGTTCTTCCCAGAGAGAGTGATTTGCCATTGGAATGGGCTGCCCAGGGAGGTGGTGGAGTCACCATCCCTGGGGGTGTTCAAGCAAAGCCTGGCTGAGGCACTTAGTGCCGTGGTCTAGGTGATTGGCTAGGGCTGGGTGCTAGGTTGGACTGGCTGATCTTGGAGGTCTCTTCCGACCTGGTTGATTCTATGATTCTATGAAGTCAAATATTAATATTATTCTTTTCTTTGTGCCAAATAATGAAAAAATGAAAAAACATTCAGTGATATGCATGTATTTTCATTCTACTTTTACAGCAAAAAAGCACACCAAAAAGCAAAATGTTCACTTCTGATTTTGTTAGAATAAAAGGAAAAGTGATTGGATTTTGCTGTTTTCATTTCTTTTTCTTTTCTCATATAATTGTCATCTGCTCTTCACAGAACATTTTATATTCTTCCCTTTTTTTTTTCATGTACCTACTATTCCTGTTGAAAATGCTCTGTGTTACTTGTTTGTTATTAGTAATTTATGTATACTAAATATTTAAATTTCTCAGCTATCATTGTAACCTACCAATCTTTTGCTGTCTTCACTTTTAATTGCCACTTCCCCCACCCCCTCCTCTTTTTTCTTTATTGTTCATGACAAGTCCTTCACAAGCAATTTAGAAATGAAGATTTATTACTTCTGACACTCTAGGACAAGGTCAATCAACTACAATAAAATTATTTCTATTTTTTCCATAGAACTGAGTCATGGAAATAATTTATGCTACTTTACTTGATTAGTAACAGTTTGTTGTATGAAAGATTTTAAGTATTTTGATTGCAGGCTCCATTAATCACTCTAAATTTATTATATTCTGCCTCGTGGCATCTACAAATAGGTAAGAAAGTTTTACAAAATTCAGAGACTGGGACATTTCACACTTTGTTCCTGCTGCCTAGGAAGAGAATAAGAACCATCATTTTTCATCTATGTTGGCTCACTGGAGAGGTGCCTAATGACTGGAAGCTGGCCAATGTGATGCCCATACACACGAAGGGTCAGAAAGAGGACCCAGGAAATGATAGGCCTCTCAGTGTCAAACAAGGTTATGGAACAGATCATCCTGAGTGCAATCACAGGACACCTACAGGATGGCCTAGGAGTCAGATCCAGCCAGTATGGATTTAGGAGGGGCAGGTCCTGCTTCACCAACCTGATCTCTTTTTACAACCAGGTGATCTGCCTGGTAGATGTGGGGAAGGCTGTGGATGTAGTCTACCTGGGCTTCAGCAAGGCCTTTGACACTGTCAGCCATAGAAAAGTCCTGGCCAAGCTGGCAGCCCTTGGTTTGGACAGGGGTGCTCTGTGCTGGGTTAAGAACTGGATGGATGGACAGGCCCAGAGAGTGGTGGTGAATGGTGCCACATCCAGCTGACAGCCAGTCACTAGTGGTGTCCTCTAGGGATCAGTGCTGGGCCCAGTCCTGTTTAATATCTTCACTGATGATCTGGATGAGGAAATTGAGTCCACCATGATAAGTTTGCAGATGACACCAAGCTGGGAGCAAGTCTCAGTCTGTTGGAGGGTAGAAGGGCTCTGCAGAGGTACCTGGACAGGCTGGATTGATGGGCACAGCCCAATGCCATGAGCTTTAACAAGGCCAAGTGACAGGTTCTGCACTTTGGCTGCAACAACCCCATGAAGCACTACAAGATGGGGATGGAGTGGTTGGAGAGCAGCCAGGCAGAGAGGGACCTGGGGGTACTGGTCAACAGGTGACTGAACATGAGCCAGCAGTGTGCCCAGGTGGTCAAGAAGGCCAATGGCATCCTGGCCTCAATCAGGAATGGTGTGGCCAGCAGGAGCAGGGAGGTCATTCTGCCCCTGTTCTCTGCACTGGTTAGACCACACCTTGAGCACTGTGTCAAGTTCTGGGCCCCTCAATTTAAGAAAGATGTTGAGATACTTAAATGTGTCCAGAGAAGGGCACCAAGGCTGGTGAGGGGGCTGGAGCACAGCCCTGTGAGGAGTGTCTGAGGGAGCTGAGGTTGTTTAGCCTGGAGAAGAGAAGGCTCAGAGGGGACCTCATTGCTGTCTACAACTACCTGAAAGGAGGTTGCAGCCAGGCGGGGGTTGGTCTCTTCTCCCAGGCACCCAGTGACAGAACAAGAGGACACAGTCTCAAATTGTGGCAGGGCAGGCTTAGGCTGAACACTAGGAAGAAATTCTTCATGGAAAGAGTGGTTGTACATTGGAATGGGCTGCCCAGGGTGGTGATGGAGTTCACCGTCCCTGGAAGTGTTTAAAAAAAGGCTGAATGAGACACCTAGTGCTATGGTTCAGTTGATTAGATGGTGTTGGGTAATAGGTTGGACTTGAAGACCTTGAAGGTCTTTTCCAACCTGATTAATTCTGTGATTCTGTGAGAATAAGATATCTTTGGAGAATAACATGAGAAGAGTGGATGGTGGGAAGGGATAAAGTCACTGTAAGAATTTTATTCTACTTACCTTTTATCTGATGAGAATGGAGAGTGGATGAAAGACTAGAGACAGAAGTCAATGCTCTTGTCAGAAAATGAAAGGATGCATATGAACACAAAGCTAGACTAAGAATAACATAGTTCTTTCCACTGCAAATTGTTTCTGTATGTCAACAATTTAAAAATTCAAATCTATTTCTACTTATTTTGTACTTACTGCATGTATAGGCAAGTTTTAGTAATTCAGTTTCTTAACGTAATATTATTTTTTTACTGGTTTAAAATAATATCTTTAAAAATATATATTCTTACTTTGTGTTTTTTTTTTCCAGTCCATGGAGTGGAAAAGTCAGTGACGGAAATGTATCCTTTGGTACAGTAAGACAACCTCATGATGTTTAACAAGGCCAAGTGTAAGGTCCTGCACCTGGGTCAGCGCAGTCCCAGGCACAGATAGAGGCTGGGTGGGGAATGGCTGAGAGCAGCCCTGAGGAAAAGGACCTGGGGGTCTGGGTCAACGAGAAGCTCAACATGAGCTGGCACTGTGCACATGCAGCCCAGACAGCCAACCCTGTGCTGGGCTGCATCAAGAGCAGTGTGGCCAGCAGGGCAAGGGAGGGGATTCTCCCCCTTTACTCTGCTCTCCTCAGACCCCACCTGGAGTACTGTGTGCAGTTCTGGAGCCCCCAACACAAGAAGGACATGGAACTGCTGGAGCGGGTCCAGAGGAGAGCCACGAAGATGCTCAGAAGGCTGCAGCAGCTCTGCTATGAGGACAGGCTGAGAGAGTTGGGGCTCTGCAGCCTGGAGAAGAGAAGGCTTCCAGGAGACCTTAGAGTGGCTTTCCAGTATCTGAAGGGAGCCTACAGGAAGGCTGGGGAGGGACTATTGACAAGGTCTGGTAATGTCAGGACGAGGGGGAATGGGTTTAAGCTGGCAGAGGGGAGATTTAGACTGGATGTTAGGAGGAAGTTCTTTACAGTGAGGGTGGTAAGACACTGGCACAAGTTGCCCAGGGAGGTTGTGGATGCTTCCTCCCTGGAGGTGTTTAAGGCCAGGCTGGATGAGGCCTTGAGCAAGCTGCTGTAGTGGGAGGTGTCCCTGCCTATGGCAGGGGTTTGGAGCTGGATGATCCTTGAGGTCCCTTCCAACCTAAACCATTCTATGATTCTATGATTCTATGATTCTATGTGAAGCTTTCTGTTCCAAGAGCAGCATACTAAGGAAAGCAAAGGAACCTACAAGAAATCTGTAAATTCATGAATGGCATGGAGACACTGTATTCAGAAGTAGTAATAATTCTTCCTTGCTACAGAAAGAAAAGGGGACATCAAATAAATGCTTAAACAGAATATGGCTTCCTGCCAATGCTCATGGCAGAGGCTATAAATTTAAACATGTTCTTCAGAGAGAAGTTGAACAAAATTCTGGATGTTCACTGCTGTGTAAATACGATGATTTTGAAGATCATGTCAACATAGAACTCTTTGTGCTGCTTGCTCCAGTTGGATTGCAGAGTTTGCTTGACATATTTTCTTTGTTTTGATTCCATGCGTATTTATTGCAATCTATTTCTGATGAGCAAGATGCTAGGAGACATGAAGCACCTCATTCGTGGTGGCCATACATCCAATAAATATGCATAAAAACGTTTTGTAAAGAAAGCTCTATAAAAGTCAAACACAGAGGAAAGGTGATGTGATACTGTCATTAACAGGTAGTATTTGGGTTTTTTTTTTCTCACTAAGAAGTGAATTGCCTCTTGGCGTTAGTACCTTGGAAATAGCATCTGATCAAAAGCATTGAAGATAAATGCTTGTCATAAAGGCAAGCATTTAGCTTGTCTTTATGATGACAAAACTGTTGTTTTGTTTAGGGTTAAAGCTCCACAGACTACTGGAAAAATTAGACTCTCTGGTCTTCCAATGTTGTCCATCAAGTGATGTCATTTGTGCCAATATCTACAGAGAGCTGAGGTCTTCTGATTCAATGCCATATTTGCAAATATAGGAATGAAAGGTGACTATTCATCTAAGCAAACACCAAATCTATCATCACTTATACAGCTTGGGTTATTAAATCTTTCTAATTTAATACATATTCATTAATATTCTATTCTGTTGCCTAGTCCACTCCTCACTTCAATTTAAAGCTATAGTATTAAAAAAAAGTCAAGGTGCATGCTCCTTCTTCAAAGAGGTGGGTATCTTAAGAGAGGAGGAGTGTCAGTTAGATCTTAATCACAGTATCACAGTACCACCAAGGTTGGAAGTCCACCCTTGTTACCACAGAGCTCAAGGCTAGACCATGGCACCAAGTGCCACGTCCAACCTTGCCTTGAACAGCTCCAGGGTCGGCGACTCCACCACCTCCCTGGGCAGCCCATTCCAGTGGCCAATGACTCTCTCAGTGAAGAATCATATTATAATGAGCATAGTTCACAGAAAGTTCATTTACAGTTAGTTCCTAACCCACTTATGTGCTCAGATTTATATGGCTTGTTTAACAAGATGGATATACCTCCTCTTTGGAGGCTTTTTCTTATCTCCTTGTTTCTCAAGACCTGTGGTCTTTCAACAACCATTCATTTATTGTATGGTCTCTCAGTGATCAATCATTCATTCCTACCCTTGACACCAACTCCAGCGGAAATAAGAGGCAAAAGTCTTGTTAAGACCAGCACTTCATGATGTGTATTTTTTTCATTGGAAGAAATTATTTTGCAATAGATTTGACCCTAAGTAATGAAATAGATGTCTAATAGTGAATACTCTAATTGAGTTAATATTACCTTTCTCTTTCTTTCTTTCTTTCTTTCTTTCTTTCTTTCTTTCTTTCTTTCTTTCTTTCTTTCTTTCT
>WAAF01003472.1:33512-58371 GCA_013400475.1 Tricholaema leucomelas | reverse complement strand
TTCTGTTCTATTCCTTACTTCCCTCCTTTTTGAAGTATATAATGTAACCCAAATAGAACTTTCACTGTACGAATCTGGATACTTCACACTCATCATGTTAGAATTTATTCCCTATAAAATGTCTGAATTATGAAAGAGAACAAAGAGACAGTAGAAAGTAGTAGACTTTTTAACTAGTAAGAAAAGCTAAGGACTCCATCATACCTTAAAGTCCATCCTGTACAACTAGATGCTTGTATTTAAAATAGTTCACCAATATATTCTGCATAAACAAATGAAAACATTTAAGCCTCATTTCAGGTAGCTTAGTCTACCTGTCTTCAATAGGTGAGGGGAACAGTATGCTAGAAGATCTTACTTGTACCTATTGACCTTCTCAGAAACAAAAGTACTTAGTTCAGATGTGCATAAATGTAAAAACAACATGGAATCCCAGATTCTCCATTTTCACAGGCTTTTGGAACTAAAGTATCCTTTTTGGAAAAAAAAAATAACCAAACAAACAAGCAAAAAACCCTAAAGTAACAAATCCAAACCCCAAACATTTTAGAAGCCCCAAACATGGTGCAGAGAGTGCACACTGTGAAACAAGATTTACAGGTATCTGTGAAATGTATCACCAAGTTATATTAGCTAATGCAATTAACTGATCAATAATATCAATATGTAGTATGACAATTAGAAATACTAATAATTAGAAAAATAAATTACAGTAAATAAAACCCCCCAAAGCTATGTAACATAGAATACTAATAGAAAATTCCAAGCAAAACCACAACCCCATAAAACAAATTCATTATATGTCTTTAAACACTGACATTGACAATAAAACTTCTTTTAGTTCCAGTAAAAGAAAGTAATATTTTCAACAAACCCTGTGAGGAGAGGCTGAGGGAGCTGGGGTTGTTTAGCCTGGAGAAGAGGAGGCTCAGGGCAGACCTCATTGCTGTCTACAACTACCTGAAGGGAGGTTGTAGCCAGGTGGGGGTTGGTCTCTTCTCCCAGGCAGCCAGCAACAAGACAAGGGGACACAGCCTCAAACTGTGCCAGAGGAGATATAGGCTGGATGTTAGGAGGGAGTTCTTGACAGAGAGAGTGATTTGCCATTGGAATGGGCTGCCCAGGGAGGTGGTGGAGTCACTGCCCCTGGAGGTGTTCAAGAAAAGCCTGGATGAGGCACTTAGTGCCATGCTCTAGTTGACTGGATAGGGCTGGGTGCTAGGTTTGCCTGGCTGATCTTGGAGGTCTCTTCCAACCTGGTTGATTCTATTCTAAACTCAGAAACAATATTTATTTATAGCAAAATATCCATAATGTTAACACTTCTTAATTGTACTTTTTAATTGATACGATTGGAGAACAGAAAAGAACATGGCAAAGACTTGTAGAACATATTGATGCCTAAGTATAAATTGCAAAAATCACAATATAGATCTTTTCAGAGTGTTTCATAATGGTCACATAAGACAGCATTGGTCTAAGAATATTTATTGCTTATATTTCACTTTCCATACCTTTCAGTATTAGAGTCCTTGAGAAAGATGACCCTAATTCCCATTCTATAAAAGAAACATGAAAGTGTATAGCAACAAAGTGAATTACCAAGATCATAAAAGTATCTTGAGCTTATGTAGGGTTTAGGGTTTTTGATCTGCTACAAGCATTTAATTTCAAATATTTTATGATTGAATTATACTTTTTTCTTTTCTTATATGTATAGCAATGCCCAGTGACAGGACAAGGGGCAATGGGTGGAAGCTGAGGCATAGGAAGTTTCATGTAAACATAAGGAGTAATTCTTTCACTGTGAGGGTGACAGAACACTGGAACAGGCTGCCCAGGAGAGCTGCAGAGTCTCCTTCTCTGGAGGTATTCAAAACCTGCCTGGACACATTCCTGTGTGATCTGGTATAGGTGATCCTGTGTTGCTGTATATATTAATTAGTGACAGACACAATAACAGTGGCACAAGAATAAGTAAACACAACAAAGCTGAAGCCAAAAGCCAAAGGCAAAAAGCTGTTTATTGCTATATCCACAGTCTTTTATATGTCATTCTACAAGTTGTGGTAATTCTACAAGTATAGAATACAGTGATTGGATAAAATATTATTCCAAACTTTCTTATTGGATAACAGTGAGGTAATAGGGAGTTGTTAGCTATTTTAACACAGACTTCTTTCAGTTCTTTGTTCTAAGTTGTGTCACTCCCATGCAAATGTTACACAAGGCAAGAACACTAATTTACTATGTTTCTATTGTCAATCTTACTGTGTCAAGGATACACAGGGATGTGCTCCAAAGATACATCATTCATCACATTTAGCTGACTCCCTTTTTTGGTTTCCACACTCCTGCTCTAGCAGGGGGGGTTGTACTACAAGATCTTTTGAGGTCCTTTCCAGCCCCTGACATTCTGTGGTTCTGTGATATTGAAAACCAAAAGGGACTTCTTTGCATCATTGCTCAGTCATAGAATCATAGAATCACAGAATGGTTTAGGTTGGAAGGGACCTCAAGGATCATCCAGCTCCAACCCCCTGCCATAGGCAGGGACACCTCCCACTAGAGCAGGCTGCTCAAGGCCTCATCCAGCCTGGCCTTAAACGCCTCCAGGGAGGGAGCATCCACAACCTCCCTGGGCAACCTGTGCCAGTGTCTTACCACCCTCACTGTAAAGAACTTCCTCCTAACATCCAGTCTGAATCTCCTCTCTTCCAGCTTAAACCCATTCCCCCTCGTCCTGACATTACCAGACCTTGTCAATAGTCCCTCCCCAGCCTTCCTGTAGGCTCCCTTCAGATCCTGGAAAGCCACTCTAAGGTCTTCTCGAAGCCTTGTTATAGCCTCTTAACTGTGCAGACTTGTTACATGAAAATCTTTCATTTGGTTACTTGTTTGGCTTAAGAGATCTACCAAAGACCAAACTCTGCTCTCACAGTTCCTCTGGGCTAGTATAACTCTGTTGTCAGCTGCAGTCTCACGCTAGGTTTGCTATGACAGGAGGAGTTGACCTTGAATCTGTCATCCCTGAACCGGAATATTTTGGTATTTAGGGTCTTTGTATTGACACTGAGTCAGCTGCTGCATTGTGCAGCACCTGTCATTTGACCTTTCAGTCAGTGGTTCCCCAGTCAGAAGTCAGGTTTTAAATTGTTGCTATGTAACACCCTAGAAGATGATGCCAGAAGTTACAACGAATATTTCTCAGTTGAGTGACTAGAGTATAAATCTGCTGCTTGGCCTAGACCTCAAAAAAAAGTGAAATAGAAGAGGAAAACATTACAGCAGATGAAATAGCACAAATGCTAGCAGTAACTGTTATGTAATTGAAAGACTAGGGTTTATACTTTACTATAATGGCAAAAACTCATCAGTAAGGCACTATTTCTCTATATGTCTTGTATCTTTTTCAAGTCCTTATTTGAAGCTATAAACTTTGGTCAACGTGGGGGTAAGTGGACCCCTAACGTTTCACTTTAAAACTGAATGCAGAGGCAAGACTTTTTCATTAATCATTGATGTTTCTCAGTCTTTAGGAAGAGATGCTAAAAGCAGTTATAAACAGAACAGGTTGAGCCATTTAAGATCAAAGTAAACAAACTATCAATACTGTGCTGATTTAGGTAACTTTATCAGCTTTACACCATACTGCACTTTGTAAGTACAGTTTAACCACCCTCTTAAATATCTCAGCACTGCATACCATTGTATACTACAGACATGTTCATGATCTTGAAAAATTCTTATTTATACTGTGGAAAAAAAAAAACCCAAACAACTAATCACAGCTTAAAAAAATGGTAACATCTCTGTGCAACNTTGGAGGTTTGGCCAGGGGGATTAAGAAGCAAAGTGAGTCAGCCAAAGCGAATGGATGAGGTTAGAAAGCAAGATGGAGGTCAGCCAGCAGCCTCAGCTCTGCAGCAGGCAAAGCTCCGAGCGAAGAGAGCAAGCAAGTGACCTAATCTTTGTTTTGCCTTTCTTCTTTACACATCTCAGCAAGACTGTGAAGGAAGCAGACCTCATTATTGTTTTCATTTCTCAGCCTATGGTCTAATTCTTCTCACCAAAACATTCTAGCTAGCTTCAAACTAGCACAAACATCAGTGTTAGCTAAAACTCAACCAAGTTGCTCAATGAACCTTAGTCTGATTTCTAATTCCTGCTGTGATATGGATATTTTTATGTGGCAGCCTTCACCTTGTCTTTTATCTGGGGATTATGAAACTCTCCTTCTTTTCTTCTTTTTCTCTTTTCTTTGCTTCAATCTACTTTTATCAAAAAGAGATTATTTCCACATGATATACAGGATCTTCTTTCACTTTTGTCCTGTCTTCAGCTGGGAGGGACCAGTTGGGACAGCCTGTTGAATTTGCTGATGAGTTTTTAATACCATCCTGATATCGTGCCAGCTTTATAATGAAAGTGCTGGCCAAAGGAAAAAGATGATGGGACCTGGAGTTCAGTTCCAGAGTTTTTCTTCCAGTTTCTAGTTGGTTTGGGATGCTGGTCTCTTCTACTGGGCTATTTGTGGGATGAGTGAGACAATTTATGGCTGGATTCTGTTGCTGCTAGAGTGCCTCTGTGGCTGCTGCTTCTATGCTGTATATGGTAGTTGTATGTTATATTACTTTTCTTAATTCTTCTTATCTCAACCTCCAGGACTTTTGGTTTCTTATCTCTTTCTGAGAACACTCCTGATTGTGGGACTGAATCTTTTTAGAGCAGACTCTCTTGAACCAGGACAAAAAAAAATATTGGTGTTTTTTTTTCATGTTGTGCTCTATTCTTTGATATTGTCTTTGGACTTAATTCCTTCCATGTATTATTTAATTTACTATGAAAATATTTTTTAAAAAGACTAGGAAATGTATGCATGTTGCAAGTGATCAAATACCTCCTGAAATCTGCAAAAATAGAGATTGAAAAGCTGAAGGTAGAAGAAGGTAGTGTTAAGCTAAAATATTGCTGGGATGCATATTTCACTTAGGCTTGCTCGCTGTATACTGGACAACCTTGATTAAGGTCTTTAGCCTGGAGAAGAGGAGGCTCAGGGGTGACCTCATTGCTGTCTACAACTACCTGAGGGGTGGTTGTAGCCAGGAGGAGGTTGATCTCTTCTTTCAGATGGGCAGCGCCAGAACGAGAGGACTGGCTTCTCTTGGTGGTTGGTTTTTTTTTGGAGCTTTTGTGTGTGTCTGCATGTGCAGGGACAGTGAACACTAATAGCATATTTGGCTGGTTTTAGTGATGTTTCAGTATTATCAAATATTATCTACCAAATTAATTAGGGATTTAAATGTAGCTGTTATAAAACTCAGTCCTACTCAGTGAATTTTCTGGATATAAAATCAAAGGTTGGCATTCACAAACTGAATTTCAGCTCATCGAATAATTGCCTATATCCCCACAACTGCAGTTGCCTTTAACCTGTGCCCAGGTGGCCAGGACAGCCAATGACATTCTGGCCTGGATCAGGAACAGTGTGGCCAGTAGGACAAGGGAGGTTATTATTGCCCTGTACTCAACACTGATCAGGCCACACCTTGAGTCCTGTGTCCAGTTCTGGGCCCCTCAATTCAAGAGAGATGTTGAGGTGCTGGAACATGTCCAAGGAAGTGTGACAAAGCTGGTGAAAGGCCTGGAACACAAACCCTATGAGGAAAGGCTGAAGGAGCTGGGGTTGTTTATCTTGGAGAAGAGGAGGCTCAGGAGTGACCTCATTGCTGTCTACAACTGCCTGAAGGGAGGTTGTAGCCAGGTGGGGGTTGGTCTCTTCTGCCAAGCAACCAGCAACAGGACAAGGGGACACAGTCTCAAGTTGTGCTGAGGAAGGTCTAGGTTGGATGTTAGGAGGAAGTTCTTGCCAGAGAGAGTGATTGGCATTGGAATGGGCTGCCCAGGGAGGTGGTGGAGTCACCGTCCCAGAGGTGTTCAAGAAAAGACTGAATGAGGCACTTAGTGCCATGGTCTAGTTGACTGGATAGGATTGGGTGGTAAGTTGAACTGGATGATGTTGGAGGTCTCTTCCAACCTGTTTGATTCTATGATTCTATGATTCTATGATTCTATAACCTAGACACTTTTAAGGGCATGCAATCACAAAAATAACCACTGGTCACAAGATTATATGAAAACTCTGTCAGAACTATTTTTTAATATATGAATATAGTGGGAAAGAAAATGTTTAAATATTTTTTTTCATATATTGCAAGTTATTCCATGTAGACTGATAGTGGAATAAAGAAGTAGTTAATTAAATAATCTATGTGTACTTGCAGGAAGGAATCAGATTTTATGCCGTGGAAATGGCCATTTGCTCTTTTAACATTGGGGAGGTAATAAAAAGGAGTTCCTGGCATTGATCCGTACCTATTCAGCCTTAGATGGAAAAACACAGAGTGCTCTGTACCCCAAGTTTGCCTCACATAACTTTATACATCTGACAGAGGCATCTCAATTAAAACAATGTTTTTGTATGTCTTTAATCCCCACAAAGAGACTTGTATAACTGCAAAATAATCTTATACATGAAATAGAATTTATTTTGTGTGACATTTGTCTAGACACTAATAAATACTTGGAAAAATAGAATAGAATAGAATAGAATAGAATAGAATAGAATAGAATAGAATAGAATAGAATAGAATAGAATCAACCAGGTTCAAAGAGACTTGAGCTCTGTGGTAACGGGTTGGACTTGATGATCTATGAGGTCTCTTCCAACCTTGGTAATACTGTGATACTGTGACTTCCAAGATCATCCAGGCCAACCTATTACCCAGCCCTATCCAGTCAATTAGACCATGGCACTAAGTGCCTCATCCAGTCTTCTCTTGAACACCTCCAGGGACGGTGACTCCACCACCTCCCCGGGATGCGCATTCCAATCTGTCACAAAGTTTATTTAAATGTACATTTAAATTAAAAACTAACAAATCCCAACACAAAACAAAACAAAACAAAACAAAAAAAAACCAAAACAAACCAAGACAAAACAAACAAAAAAATACCCCACAAACAAACCAACTTAAAAAAAAAAACCCAAAACCAAACTAAACTTGGTGCCATGGTCTAGCCTTGAGCTCTGTGGTAACGGGTTGGACTTGATGATCTATGAGGTTTCTTCCAACCTTGGTGATACTGTGAGACTGTGAAACCAACCAACCAACCATGCATCCAGAGAGAAGCAAATAAAAATACAAAAAAAACCCCAAACAACAACAACAACAACAACTTAATATAAAGTATATGTTGCAGTTTCAACTGCCTAAGCAGTTATCCTGAGACATGAAAAAGTTGAATACTGTATTATTTTCTTCTGGCAGGTTTCTTCTACTACGATCAATCTACTTTATATCCCTGTTGAATTCTGACTTCTTGTACGGGTCATTGTTTCTTATGCCCTAATAGTTCTAGTATGGATGTGCAAACTTAATATATTTCTACCATTTACTGAGTTTGCCGAATCACAAGGAACAAGCACATGTTTTATGAACTCTCAGGTGGGCTACAACGTACAGAAATGAAAACAATATATGTGGTACCCATAGATTCAGCTGGCAGCAAGTAGAGAGAGGGAAAAACATTAAAAAAGGACTTGTTTGGGTTTTATGGTGTCTCTCCTAGGATTAAATTGACTACGATTTGGGATATTTTTTACAGCTTGTAAAGTTATGGTCCTGGCTGATGTTAAAGATATTATTTCCCAAAGGTACAGATTAGGAATGCTACCATCAAATAGAAAAATATAACACCATGCATATTACACTTCTGTTTACATAGTGTACATCAAGACTTAAATATATTATTGGACATCACAGATGTCAAACTGAAATCATTACTGGTCTCCAAATATAGGCTTATTTTATATTTATAACAGACCAATTTTGCCTAAATTGCCTCTTAAATCATTCCTATAAAGATTCAGAGGAATGTCAGATGTTCATTTTACTGCAAATTAAGCAGAAGCAGAAATAATAACCTAAGTTGTTGTTGTTGTTATTATTATTATTATTATTATTATTATTTCAATTAATTACATCCCTGTGGACGGGATTTGGGAAAGCCAAGAGACAACTCAATATGAGTTAACTTCAGGGCAATCCACAATTTATTGAGAGCATCAGGGTTCAAGTTACAAAGGACATATTCTTCAGTCAGGGTGAGCAAAGTGAGCACATCCAGCATGCAGTGCGGTGCTGTTAATTAGCGATTGGCACATCCAAAGATTGGAATTTGCATGATCCTCCCTACTTGCGGTCTCTGCTATGGCTAAAATCCCTCCCAAACTGGACACAGTCCCACAGAAGTTGTTTATCAGAAGGCTCAAGGGCAAATTCCTTTTGAGCTTCTTCACATACACTGCTGTGGCTTTCTGCGTTTCAATACTCAGACCTCACGTCCAAGGCTTGATTGTACAAGCTTCTTGGGGCTCGTGTCCCCTCTCCTTCAGCCAGTTCTCAACACATCCCTCTAGGGTACTGCTATCTTAATTTTTGCTTTGATATTTTTGATAGCAACTAATGAACTTAATCTGTTTTAGTAAGTTTCAACAATTAAGTTTAACAATATTTGTTTATACCTTATTACATTCTGAAAACTTTGTCTACATCAGTTGATTTTTCTAAGAGATAACTCAACCATCTCTGAGCTCTAAGACTTGGGTTTAAATTAAACCACCAAATAAGAAGAAAGAACCTGGACCTGACTGAAGATCACAGCTGCTCCAGGTGGTTTCTGTGAAGGACCTGGAGATACAGTAGGGAACTGCTGTGCAATTAAGTGGGTAGTTTACCACTAGACACTCATGAGCATTGAGTACTTGAAGAGTCTGTGTGGAAAATCTCTGAGTAGATTATGAGAAATGCTATCTTTATGGCTACATTTTGTCTCTTTGGTTCCTTAAGTCTGAAGAAAATCAGATATGGGAAAGCTAAGGACTGATAAAGACATGAGTGTACAGTAAAACTTATGATCTCCACCATATTTCTGGTAGAGTAAGAAATAAGAGCTAGTCTGCAGCTTGTTTTATCTCCAGCATAGTAAGGTACTAGAGAAAGAGTTACTGTGGGCATCCAGAGATTCACTGGATGCATCTTTATTATTAAATAAAATAGACACATTCTCTGTCATGAAGTATTACTGGCATGTCACAGCTCTCTTTCTCATCAGAATATAGAAGGATTTTCCATCTTGCCTGCTGGGAATCATCAATATTACCTGGAAGAATGCTAGTTCACACGAGCCAAAAACAATGCCAGAGGTAAGAGAGCTCACAGGTAAAAAATGATGAAAATTCCCGGGGTCTAAATATGTGTCTTGGTTCTCTTTATTTTACTGATAGGAACATAGTCATTAAGTTCAAACTTGAAGAGTTTGTGAGTTCTAGCAAATCAGAGCTGACATGAACTGATAGTTGTTATTTACTAGAACAACAGCGCATTACATTGCACCTGAGGAGTGTTTATGAGAAATAAATCACAAAATAATAGAAGAAAGAATAACTTTTACAAAGTCTAAATAACTTCAGTCTGTGTTTTTTTTCTTAGCTTCTTGATAACAGGATCTGAATTTTATTTTAGTCTTTCTTTTCTTTTTTTTTTTAGTATTATTCTAATGAAACAGAGATTTATTTCCCTAAATCAGAGCTGCCTTTGATTTTAACCTTTCCAAATGAAACAGTGTTTAACAGAAACTAAATATTTTTTCTTTGCAATATTTCCTTAAAGTACATGAAGAATTTCATTAGATAAATTTTATGAAGAATTCAGATTAAGTACAGATATGAAATACAGATTTAGAGGAACATTTATTCCCTTTAAAAGAAATATATTGTACAGTGTATGTAACAGTGCCATGGTTTAAGTTGAATCTGCTGCTGATATTCAATCCTATGCTGCTGTCATAGAATCACAGAATCATAGAATCATAGAATCAACCAGGTTGGAAGACACCTCCAACATCATCCAGTCCAACCTAGCACCCAGCCCTATCCAATCAACTAGACCATGGCACCAAGTGCCTCAGCCAGTCTTTTCTTGAACACCTCCAGGGACAGCGATTCCAACACCTCCCTGGGCAGCCCATTCCAATGGCAAATCCCTCAAATCACTCTCTCATGCCAGCATCAAAATGCAAGTGCTGTCTGGGGCAAAGTATTGTGGGATTTGAACTTCAGATTGTAACATGAAAGACTTCCTCTTCCAGTTGCTGCTTTTGGGTTCCAGGTTTTTGGGTGCTGGCTTTTTCCCAGCCGGAATGGCAGTGTGAGGGGAAGTGATATAGCAGTTTGGATTGCTGCCATTCTGCTTGTTTCTTCCTTCTGCTGTGATTTTTCTGCAAATAGGCTAAGGTAGTTGTACAGTATATTATCTCAATATTAAACTCTTAACTCTTAGTCTGGAGTCCTCAATTCTGGGGGGAAACAGGTATTTTGAGGAGAAGGAGAGGAATGACAGAACTGTCCACGCATATTTTATATCTTGCCCATCTTTATTTTTAGGACTTTCTATAAAATTTGGCCAAATGCCTATGAATTTTTTTTTTCCCCTCAAATAATTTTCACTTGTCTATCTTGGACTGTTTTCAGTTGTTTGCATCTGTGTTTGGCAAACGGGAAAGGATAAATTTCAAAATGAGTTTAGATAAAAAATACATTGCTTGTTTTGCATTAATCATACAGTCATTTGGCAGAGAGCTGTAGCTTATCCATGCCTTGGAGAAACAACTTTAAATCTGGCAGCACACTATCTGGAATACCCCTGTGATGGTTTGGGGTGTTCCCCGCCCCCCACACTTTAGAAATCACCCAGACTAGACTCAGCCAGCTCTGGAAATGTGAATGAAGCTTATATTTACAGCTGGCACAATGTACAAGCAGATATTTACAGTAGATACAGTTATATACAGAAATATACAAGGTAAAAAGTAATACAGACACAACTCCCCTCCCAGAAACCTGAGTCCCCAGGAGGGGCTCTCCACCACCCCCTCACCTTCCCCCTACCCCTCTCAACCTTACCCCAGTCCCAAGGAAGAATGGAGGTTCCACCAAGAGGATTAAGAAGCAAAGGTGAAATCAGCCAAAGCAAATGGAGGGTGAGGTTAGAAAGCAAGATGGAGTTCAGCCAGCAGCCTCAGCTCTCCCCAGCAGGCAAAGAGCTGAGAGAACAGCCCAGCACAAAGTGCCTAAGCGAAGTGCCGAGCAGAAGTGACTTTATCTAATGTTTTGCTTTTCCTTTGTACACACCTCAGCAAGGCTCTGAGCGAAGTAAACCTCACCATTGTTTTCATTTTGCAGCCTATGATCTAATTCTTCTCACCAAAACATTCTACCTAGCTTCAAACTAGCACAACCCCCTTCCCCATCTCTGAAAAAGCTCTGTGGAATTCAGCTAAGTGACAAACCTCAAAAAATTGCAGGTTACACATGTTCAGAAGAGTCTGTAATAATAAACTAACATGCATTTTAACATGACAAATAAAGTCTGGGTTTCTCTAGGGCATGGAAGAAAGTTGTTTGAAACAGAATCATAGAATCAGCCAAGTTGGAAGACACCTCCGAGATCATCCTGTCCAACCTAGCACCCAGCCCTGGCCAATCAACTAGACCATGGCACTAAGTGCCTCAGCCAGGCTTTTCTTGGACACCTCCAGTGACAGTGAGTCCACGACCTCCCTGGGCAGCCCATTCCAATGCCAATCACTCTCTCTGTCAAGAACTTCCTCCTAACACCCAGCCTAGACCACCCCAGCAAAACTTGAGGCTGTGTCCCCTTGTTCTCTTGCTGGTTGTCTGAGAGAAGAGACCAACCCCTACCTGGCTACAGCCTCCCTTCAGGTAGTTGTAGACAGCAGTGAGGTCCCCCCTGAGCCTCCTCTACTCCAGGCTAAACAACCCCAGCTCCCTCAGCCTCTCCTCATAGGGTTTGTGTTCCAGGCCCTTCACCAGCTTCAATGCCCTTCTCTGGACATGTTCCAGTATTTCAACATCTCGCTTGAATTGAGGAGCCCAGAACTGGACACAGGACTCAAGGTGTGGCTTGACCTAGTGCTGAGTTCAGGGGAAGAATAACCTCTCTTGTCCTGCTGGCCATACTGTTCCTGATCCAGGCCAGGATGCCATTGGCTCCCTTGGCCACCTGGGCACACTGTTGGCTCATCTTCAGCTACTATCCACCAATATCCCCAAGTCCCTTTCTTCCTGGCTGCTCTCCAGCCACTCTGTCCCCAGCCTGTAGTGCTGCTTGGGGTTGTTGCGGCCAATGTGTAGAACTCTGCACTTGGCCTTGTTCAATCTCATCCCATTGGCCTCTGCCCACCCATCCAGCCTGTCTGGGTCCCTCTGCAGGGTTCTCCTACCCTCCAACAGATCGACACCTGCTCCTAGTTTGGTGTCATCTGCAAACTTACTGATGCAGGACTCAATTCTCTGGTCCAGTTCATCAATAAAGATGTTGAACATTGAAGATTGTAGATGCAAGCAACCTACAGATGATAAAGCATTCATTCAGCTTCATTGTTGGCCTAAGTCATTGACCAATTCAGCCTATGAGTGCTATTGTTGTTAGTTCTTTTTACAACCAGAGTTATATGTGTAAAACGTGTGTTCAGTTCCTGCATTATAAATCTGCATGATTTTTTTATGTCCTTGACCTACTACATGCATGATTCCTTTTGCTTTTATTCACAAAGCAAGGAGAGATTAACAGTAGGCTCTTTATGTTTCAAATACCACTCTGGTGGTCTTCCAGAATGATGTAGACATGTTTGAATGTTTATCCATGTTTAGTGGTGCTTTTACAGCCCCACATAAATCATGTTTGTCAGACTTCTCTTGAAAAATCATGAAGAAATGATGTAACCAATTCACATGGCTGGAAAAGGCATTGAGGCCATTGAGTTCAGTTATAACCTAACAACTTCCTGCACACAACTGTTAGACCATGACCCTAAGCTCCTTGCCCAAATGTCTTTTAAACACCCCCCAGGGATAATGACTCTACTACTTCCCCAGAGAGCCTGTCCCAGTGTCCAATGACCCTTTCAGTGAAGATTTTTTTCCTAATATACAGTCTAAACCTCTCCCGGTGCAACTTGAGGCCATTTTCTCTCATCCTATCTGTTGCTAGCTGGGAGAAGGTGCCAGTCCTCACCTTGCTAAAACCTCCTTTTAGGTAGTTGTAGAGAGCAATGAGATTTTCCCTCAACCTCTCCTCCAGACTGAACACCCACAGCTTTCCTAGCCACTCCTCGTAGGACTTATGTTCAAAATCCCCTACTAGCCTTGCTGCCCTTCTTTAGACATGCTCCAGCACCTTGATGTCTTTCTTGTCTTGATGTCCTTCTTGTAGTAAGGGGCCCAAAACTAAACAGAGTATTCAAGGTACAGCCACATCAGTGCTGAGTAGAGAGGTAAGATCACTTCCCTACTGCTGGTCGCACTATTCCTAATACAGGCCACGATGCTGCTGGCCTTCTTGGCTGCCTGAGCACACCGCTGGTTCATATGTTGACCAGCACTGCCAGTTACCTCTCTGCCAAGCATCTTTCAAGACATTTTTTCCCAAGCCTGTTAGAGAGTGTAGTGTTTTGAAACACTTTATATTCCCTGTTATCAGAATCATAAATTACAATTTACAATTGTAGGGTACTACCATCTTGGACAGGAGATTCTAGGTTGCTCTCTCACTTTTCCAGGTACTGAACGTGTGGGTGCATTCTTGTGTGTTTCAAGGTCTGAAAGGTATTATTTTTCCTCTCCTTTTCTTTCTGTTTCACATATACATTGATGTAATCTGATACCTCTACAGTGAAGAAGTAAAATATTCTGTGTAAATCAACTAAAAAAAAAAAAACAACTCTCCCTGCCTCTTTTTTCCCTTCCCTTTCTTATCTTTTGATAAGAGGGGAGGGAGGATGTGGGAGGAACAAGGGTGAAGTAGGGGAGCTTTTTTGCTCTTGCACTAAAACCACAGCAGAGAGAAAATCTAAAGGTTTAAACAAAAAGAAGAGAATTTGCATTCCACCATTCAGTGTTTTTGATATCTGAAGCTCTAAGTCATTTAAAGATTTTAGGGTCATGAATTATTGCTTCAGAACCTAAGAGTTTGGTAAAGGTTCAATTCAAGGGGAAAAAAAAAAAGTTAAATTTGCTAATTAATGAATCAAAGATAAAGGATGTATGTTCTCTGTTCATATGCTACAGCACACTGCTCATAGACTGTGACTTTTTTGCTTTGTCAATATAGAATATGACAGCAACAGTTTTTGATTCAAGGACGACTACCTGCACAGTCATTATATATCATAGAAGATGACAGTACTCAGCAATTTGTCAACACTTGCATATAAATTACTGACTTATACATGACACTTGAACTGTTTTATGTGTATAGGTTGATATGCTTTGTATAATATAGAATATTTATGTAATCAAATAAGGAGAAAATTAAGAAGGAAATTAATATTAGCCCTTATTACACTGTGTGGTGGTTTGGGTGTTCCCTACCTCCCCGCGCTTTAGAAATCACCCAGACTAGACTCAGTCGGCTCTGGAAATATGAATGAAGCTTATATTTACAGCTAGCACAATATACAAGCAGATATTTACAGTAGATACAGTTATACACAGAAATATACAAGGTAAAAGGTAATACAGAAATATACAAGGTAAAAGGTAATACAGAAATATACAAGGTAAAAAGGTAATACAGAAACACAACTCCCCTCCCAGAAACCTGAGTCCCCAGGAGGGGCTCTCAACCACCCCTTCACTTTTCCCCTACCCCTCTCAACCTTACCCCAGTCCCAAGGAAGAATAAAGGTTCAGCCAGGGGGTTAGGAAGCAAAGTGGATTACTCCAAAATGGAGGGTGAGGTTAGAGAATAAGATGCAGTTCAGCCAGCAGCCCAGGTGAGAGATGACCAAGTGAAGTGATTATCTATGTTTTGCTTTTCATTCTTATACATCTCAGCAAGTCTATGAGTGAAGTAGACATCACCACTATTTTCCTTTCACAGCCTGTAATCTAGTTCTTCTCACCAAAACGTTCTAGCTAGCTTCAAACTAGCACACATTGTACAACCTAATTATACATATCTATATGTGTGTTTATGTGTGACTACCATAAGCAAGTATGTGTTCTACCAGTAATCAATACAAAAACTCTCACAGATCAGCATTCCACATACTATTTTGAATTATGATTGAAAAAAAAAAAAACAAAAAACAAATGTGGAAATAGGTTCCAGCTCTTGGTAGGCTGATTGTTGACTCAAAACAGTTAGCTCGCTTATTTCCCTTTCACAGTGTATAGCCTATTGTGATATATAGGCAAATATGAGTTTTGCTTCAACAGAAAATATAGCTCTGAACTTGAGTCATGGCAGGAAAGAAGAGATGAGGACAGACTGAAACAGGAAGACACTTGACACAGTGTAATAATTGGTGAAAATGCAACAGAATATTTATACAAAGTATTGGCCCAATTTCCTAGTTAGAATAGAATCAACCAGGTTAGAAGAGACCTACGAGATCATCCAGTCCAACCTAGCACCCAGCCCTATCCAGTCAACTAGACCATGGCACTANGTGCCCTCTGAGCCTCCTCTTCTCCAGGCTAAACAACCCCAGCTCCCTCAGCCTCTCCTCATAGGGTTTGTGTTCCAGGCCCTTCACCAGCCTTGTTGCCCTTCTCTGGACACATTCCAGCACCTCAACATCTCTCTTGAATTTAGGAGCCCAGAACTGGACACAGTACTCAAGGAAACCTGAGCAACTATAATCCACAACTGGTTTCAACAAGAAGAGTCTGGGAGGGAGATAGCAAACCTAGTAGCTGCATACAACTCTGCTGCTGTTTCATAGAATCATAGAATTGTAGAATGGTTTAAGTTGGAAGGGACCTCAAGGATCATCCAGCTCCAACCCCCCGCCATAGGCAGGGACACCTCCCACTAGAGCAGGCTGCTCAAGGCCTCATCCAGCCTGGCCTTAAACGCCTCCAGGGAGGAAGCATCCACAACCTCCCTGGGCAACCTGTGCCAGTGTCTCACCACCCTCACTGTAAAGAACTTCCTCCTAACATCCAGTCTAAATCTCCCCTCTTCCAGTTTAAACCCATTCCCCCTTGTCCTGACATTACTAGACCTCGTCAATAGTCCCTTTGTAGAATGAACATTTATATCTTTATTGAAAAATATGCTATAATGATACCACTTTTTTCTTCATTACAAGTTATATTTCTGTAATAACACCATTGGAAGGGTATATCCATAATCGAAGCAGGAATGTTCATATAAAGGCTATTCATGAGAATTCCCAAGGGAATTCATGAGACCCTGATTACACCAAGACTAGGCAGGTTTCTCAGGAAATTGTACAGGACTGTGCTAGTTTGAGCCTTGATAGAGTGTTTTGGTGAGAGGGACTAGATCATAGGCTGTGAAATGAAAACAATGGTGATGTCTGCTTCCCTCATGGTCTTGCTGAGATGTGTAAAAAAGGAAAGAAAAGCATAGATGAAGTCTTCACTTTGCTCTCTGCTCTGGGCTTGTCTCTCCGCTCTTTGCCTGCTGGGGAGCTGGGGCTGCTGGCTGAACTCCATCTTGCTTTCTAACCTCACCCTCCATTTGCTTTTGGCTGATTCACCTTGCTTCTTAATCCCTCTGGCTGAGCCTCCATTTCTTTTTTGTGACTGGGGTAAGGTTGAGAGGGGTAGGGGGAAGGTGAGGGGGTGGTTGAGAGCCCCTCCTGAGGACTCAGGTTTCTGGGAGGGGAGTTGTGTTTCTGTATTACTTTTTACCTTGTATATCTCTCTATGTATATCTGTATATACTGTAAATATCTGCTTGTAAATTGTGCCAGCTGTAAATATAAGCTTCATTCATATTTCCAGAGCTGGCTGAGTCTAGTCTGGGTGATTTCTAAAGTTGGGGAGGGGGGGGGGACGACACCCAAACCACCACAAGGACTGATGTTGAAAAAACAATTCAAATTGTGCTCTTTTCAGTATAATCTGTGGCTGTCGTAAGGCAGACAATGTTTGAAACTGATGCGGGAACTGGATAACGCAGGGATTGTGTGAAGCAAATCTGAATATTTCACATACCTAGTGAATAATACCATAACTGTAAATATTTAGGTTATTTCCTTTAAAAGGCTTGTAATATTTTATTTAAAACAAATTGTTATGTTGCCCCAGTACCATTTCACAGCATTTCTCTGTTGAGATTCAGTGCTATTTAAACAAAAAATGATATATATTCCCAGAGTTGACACTATTGCGACAACTTCTATTTTTACAGCATTCTATCAGTGGTGTTCAAACTGCTAAATCCACTCACTGTAGCTGTTCTTTGTGATATTACTCAACTTTCTTTCCCCCTCCTCCCCCCCTTAGGTTGTTACATTATGCAACTGATACAAATGTGAATTTAGTAAACATGAAATTTGCTAACTGTGCTACTCTGGAGACTGAGATTTTCAGCATAGCTGTGTGGATCGTACTGGAGCTAGATTTATGATGGTCACGGTCTATCAATCTCCTGAAGGAAGGCAGCAAAAACTTTTTTCATGCCTCCTTGAAAATAATAAAATACTTGATCTAGCTCTCTTGTCCCTAAACCTCTCTATTTTATTCTTGCCTTCCTGGGTTTTTTCCCCAGAAACATGAGTGCTAACATCCCTTGTAATGCAGCAGAGATTACAGTCTCACAGTATTACCAAGGTTGGAAGAGACCTCATAGACCATCAAGTCCAACTCGTTACCACAGAGCTCAAGGCTAGACCATGGCACCAAGTGCCACGTCCAATCCTGCCTTGAACAGCTCCAGGGACAGTGACTCCACCACCTCCCTGGGCAGCCCATTCCAGTAGCCAATGACTCTCTCAGTGAAGAACTTTCTCCTCACCTCAAGCCTAAATTTCCCCTGGCATAGCTTGAGGCTATGTCCTCTTGTTCTGGTGCTGGCCACCTGAGAGAAGAGAGCAACCTCCTCCTGGCTACAACCACCCCTCAGGTAGTTGTAGACAGCAATAAGGTCTCCCCTGAGCCTCTTCTAGTGCTTGTGGCTGCTCTTGCTGACAGATTAAATATGCAGTCAAAGCAGTGAAAAGGCATATTGTTTGGAGACTTGCTGAAATCTTGGTTCCACTTCAGCTTCTTCCAGTTTAGCCCATACTGTGTGTTCAAAACTTGGTGCACTTTCACATGTCAGACACATAAAGGCAGCACAGAAAATGAGCAGCTTGCTAAGACTCTACCATGAGTGTGGTGAGAACCTGGAATGGGTTGCCCAGGGAGGTGGTTGAGGCCCCATCTCTGGAGGTGTTTAAGGCCAGGCTGGATGAGGCTCTGGCCAGCGTGATCTAGGGTAAGGTGTCCCTGGACATGGCAGGGGGGGTTGGAACTAGACGATCCTTGTGGTCCCTTCCAACCCTGACCGATTCTATAACTCGGGCACTTCACCTTTAAGGTAGCACAAGTGTGGTCCAAAGTGCTGGATTTGTCTAATAACTACACCTATGTGTAACAATTCACTTGCTGTAAATTGAGTTTACCTTCAGGATATGCCACTTTTCAGATTGGTAAAGCTGCCATCAAACTTCTCATGAGGTGAATCAAGCTGCATCTTGCAAAGGAAGAGAATTAACTTCGTCTGAAGCTGCACTTGTGGCTGATTGAACAGAAAAGCCTTGGGCCATGCGGTGATGTTCCAGCCCCTGGGAGCCCCACAACACAGACCTAGGTGGGCAGCTTTTAGGCTGTGCAAGGAGCCTGTCCCTCTACCACCTCCTCTCTTCTTGAAAATAAGGATCAAAAGAAGCAGCAAACACACAACAGAAAGTGCCTAAAGCTGCCTCATGCTGTCATTTAAACCATATCTGCTTTGAAGATTGTGTATACATGTATTATAGGCCTATTCCTCTTTGTCTTGCCTGCTGAAATGTTCTTTCTCCTCATCCTGCCTCTATGTGAGTGTGCAACAGACAGGATAATGTGCTGAAGAGGGGAAAGAGCATAACCTAGAGGTAACTTGGCAAGAGTGGAGACAGATGGCTGATCTGAAAGCAACAGAGCTTTACTCCCAGAGTACCTCCCAAAATAGAGCTGGTTGTAAATTAGAATTGCCCTTTATAAACAAGGTGTATTGCTCTAAAGTCTGTCCATCTGATTAAGGGTGCAGATGGTCTGCTACTGTGGGGATTTAGAAGTGTAAAGGGATACATGACAGGTAAGTGCCCCCGGCTCATGTCTCAGTGGCCTAAGGTTACACAGGCTGGGTTCAGTTTGTAATTCTTTTTGAACAAGTGCTTTTTTGGTGAGTGTTGGGGGGGTGAGGTTTGCTGTTGGTTGGTTGTTTTCAGTTTGGGTTTTGGGTTTGTTCTTTTTTGTTTGGTTGGTTTGTTTTGTTTTTAATGAAACTACTAACAAGCATGTTGATATCATCTCTTGAGTGTCTAAGTTATGTAGCCTGCTTCAGTGCATAACAGACTAAGACCAACAACAACTTTTATATGATCCACAGAGCAATTTCAGATATTCTGAGAAGCTAAGTTCACTTCAGATTCACTTCACAGTATTTAACTGTTTGCAATGTTGTGTGTGTGCATACTTCTGTATATGAATATATACTCCCTTATTTCTGCTTCTATATACAGGGCCATATAGAGCTTTACAAACACATAGATATACACACACATACTGACAGATGGCTATAAATACATTTATGTTCCCATATGTAATGTACACATATATGTGCATTGGCAAATGAGGGCTTATTCATGCAGAAATAACATGATCTGCTGTGAGAGCACCCAGAAGTAAACTCAGCAAACAGCTTACCACCAGAACAAAATGGGTAATGAGCTTGATTTAAAATGATACTTATTAATGTGTGTTTAGCTATTACACTAAACCCCCCAGATTTCACTCTACCAATGCACAATATGTATTTATATATGCTTTAATATAGGGTGTATTTATATATGCTTTATATTTATGAAGTAATACAATTGTCCTTCTATTAAAGACTTGAATTTTATTTATGAGGTGTATTTATATATGCTTTATATTTATGAAGTAATACAATTGTCCTTCTATTGAAGCCTCGAATTTTAATGCAGATAGTCACTTTTTATCACATTATCAGAAACTTTACTGCTCCTTCTGATCTGTGGACATCTGGGTTCACAAAGACTGCGGCACCTGGCTTAAGAGGTGTGAAAAAAAAATGAAAAACTGCTCCACTAAAATATTTAAGATGTCTAAAACAGCCTTTGAACAACTCTCTGTTAGTTTACAGACACATAAAAGATATATGGTGAATTCCAAAGGATCACAGGATGTCAGGGGTTGGAAGGGACCCAAAGAGATCATTGAATCCAACCAGCCTGCCAAAGCAGGGCCATGATCTAGCACAGGTCACAGAAGAATGCATCCAGACAAGACTTGAAAGTCTGCAGAGAAGAAGACTCCACAGCCTCTCTGGGGAGCCTGTTCCAGTGCTCTGGGACACTTACAGTAAAGAAGTTCCCCGTTGTGTTGAGGTGGAACCTCCTGTGCAGCAGCTTACATCCATTGCTCCTTGTTCTGTCACAGGGAGCAGGTGAGAAGAGCCTGTCCTCCTACTCCTAAGAACCAGCCCTCAGATATTTATAGACATTTACTAAATCCCCTCTCAGTCTTATCTTCTCCAGACTAAAACACCCCAGGTCCCTCAGCCTCTCCTCATCAGGCAGTGCTCCAGTCCCCTAATCATCCTTGTAGCCCTCCACTGGTCCCTCTCCAGCAGATCCCTGTCCCTCTTAAACTGGGCAGCCCAAAACTGAACACTTTACTCAAGATGGGGTCTCACTAGGGCAGAGTAGAGGGAAAGGAGAACCTCCCTTGATCTGCTGGACACACTCTTCCTAATACACCCCAAGATCCTATTGGCCTTCTTGGCCACAAGGTCACATTGCTGTCCCAGGGCTAACTTGCTGTCCACCAGCACTCTCAGGTCCCTCTCCACAGGGCTGCTCTCCAGCAGATCACCTCCCAGCCTGTACTGGTGCAGTTTATTATTCCTCCCCAGATGCAGGGCTCTACACTTGTTCTTGCTGAACCTCACCTGGTTCCTCTGTGCCCAGCTCTCCAGTCTGTCCAGGCCTCGCTGGAAGGCCACACAGCCTTCAGCTGTATCAGCCAAGCCTCCCAGCTTGGTGCCATCAGCAAACTTGCTGAGCAGACACTCTGTGCCCTCATCAATGTCATTCATGAAGATGTTAATTTCAAAACATTTTGTATTCTGTTTTAATCCCAAATACAGAGTCAATCAGTCTAAATGCAGCCATTTATGACATAGCTTGCTCATCTGTATGTGGTTTTTATATGAATATTTGTACCTGCATAAAGTAAAAGCCATTGGGTATTAAGATAGCTATTATTTAAAGGTCTAGTCCTCCACTTGAAGTCAATATGGGTATGTTGCAATGTAACAGGTAGCACGTTGTAACCTTATAAACTTAGAATCATAGAATTGACGAGGTTGGAAGAGACCTCAAACATCATCCAGTCTCAACCTAGCACCCAGCCCTAGCCAATCAACTAGACCATGGCACTAAGTGCCTCAGCCAGGCTTTTCTTGAACACCTCCAGAAACAGTGACTCCACCACCTCCCTGGGCAGCCCATTCCAATGGCAAATCCTTTTCTGGCAAGAACTTCCTCCTAACATCCAGCCTATACTTCCCCTGGCACAACTTGAGACTGTGTCCCCTTGTTCTGTTGCTGGTTGTCTGGGAGAAGAGACCAACCCCTACCTGGCTACAACCTCCCTTCAGGTAGTTGTAGACAGCAATGAGGTCACCTCTGAGCCTTCTCTTCTCCAGGCTAAACACCCCCAGCTCCCTCAGCCTCTCCTCATAGGGTTTGTGTTCCAGGCCCTTCACCAGCCTTGTTGCCTTTCTCTGGACACATTCCAGCACCTCAACATCTCTCTTGAGTTGAGGAGCCCAGAACTGGACACAGCACTCAAGGTGTGGCCTGACCAGTGTTGAGTACAGGGGCAGAATAACCTCCCTTGTCCCACTGGCCACACTGTTCCGGACACAGGCCAGGATGCCATTGGCTCTCTTGGCTACCTGGGCACACTGCTGGCTCATCTTCAGCTACTACCTACCAGTACCCTCAGGTCCCTTTCTTCCTGGCTGGTCTGCAGCCACTCTGTCCCCAGCCTGTAGCGTTGCCTGGGGTTGTTGTAACAACAGGTGAGTGACTTCATCCTGTCACTTCATTCTCCTCTAATAAATTGTTTCTAATTTCATCCATAAAAATAATTGAGTCTTAAGGGTCATCTCCTATACCTTTCTGTGTTTCATATTCAGAATTCAGTGTAATAATACCAAACACTTATTATCATTGAGAAGCTTATATTTAGTAAAAAATATTTAAAATAAATACATAAATATGTCTGAAAAATATTTCTTCGAATCTACAAGACAGAAATTGCTCTTCATGGCATGTTAAACCTTTACAACTACACTGACATTGTAATTTTGGGAGGAAGGACACTAAAATCCTAAGAAGCATTATGTTTCATTTGTATTACTTTTGGTTTTTAAACTGATCATATAACATTCTTGTTTTTTTTCACTTGGATTTATTTGAGGTAGTAAGACTTCAAAATAAAGATGCTTAAAACCTTTTCAATTTGTGATATACCTAAAAATATGCTACAATGGTGATTTTTGTAAGCCGCCTTGTATCAGCACATGAAAAATAAGTCTTTCTTTGTGTATAGGTGCAAAGTTTAATTGTTTGATTCAACCCAACGTTTAGGCACACAGCTGAGACAATGGTAAGGTCTATGGCTGAGCACTAGATAGAGGTATAGAAGATGTTTTCTGGAGCCAAACCTGAGGAAGAGCAAACAGCACTTCTGGCAGCTATTTGGAGGCTGATGTGGTATGGGTATTTCTGGAAGGAACTGCAGGAGATTTAAAAAGCCCTAGAGAGCAAAAGCTACCAGGAGTGCTGCAAATAGGGCAAGCAAACAGGGATTGATTAAGAGGACACCATAGTTTTACACAGTTTGCACAGAAGGGCATGTGAAAAGGGCTCTGAACCCTCTTTGCAGGCCAACAGCCCAGGGAAGTGCTCTAGGTCTCTGCTGTAATGGTGGCACTCACCTCAAACTAAACCCAGCATTTCTACAGAGAAATTCCCTGAGATTTCTGATTCTCCTACAAGCAATGATTTCAGGGAGAAACCACTGCCAGCACACAGAGGACAACGAAAAAAGAAATAATGACTTCTTGTGGGTGACTCTATGTTAAGAGGCACAGAGCCACTTGTCTACTGGTTTGATGGGGAGTCAGGAGAGTTATGCTACTTAAAGTAACTTGCAATTCAGAGAGTAACTCAAGTGTTCACAAAAATACAGTTTAGCACTTAGTGAAAACATCCCTCTTTTGAAATTCAGATGTGATTTTAGGATCATAGATTCATAGAATCAGTTGGGGTTGGAAGGGACCAAAAGGATCACCTAGTTCCAACCCCCCTGCCATGGGCAGAGACATCTTACCCTTGATTGAGCTGGCCAGAGCCTCATCCAGCCTGGCATTAAACAACTCCAGGGATGGGGCCTCAACTACCTCCCTGGGCAACTCATTCCAGCCTCTCACCACTCTCATACTGAACAACTTCTTCTTCACGTCCAGTCTGAATCTCCCCATCTCCAGCTTTGCTCCATTCCCCCTAGTCCTGTCACTACCTGATATCCTAAAACATGTAATAAACAAAACTAGTGTTCTAGTCTGCTACATGTCTGTACTAGATACATTATTTGTATCTGTGTTTACTACTTAAGTGGATAGAAGTCAATTTTAAAATTTTAAATTTATTTAGAACTGGCCACTAGAGAAGATATTCTCAGAATGCTTACAGAGTCCCTGTTTATTGCCACTATAATTTGTTCCAGATTTGTGAGAAAAGTACTTGGGGACTTGAGTAATGCCTTAATCAATTAAATGGTAAGAAAGTCTTAGCATAACATCCTATGATTCTATTATTCTATACCATAATAACCATAAAACATATTGTTCTTGAACAGACACATGATAGCTAATGTCATCTCAATGGTAATATTCAGATTCTTCATTTTAATCTCTTGTTAACCATATATATGTTTACATTATGCCCAGGTAGCCAAGAGAGCCAATGGTATCCTGGCCTGTATCAGGAACAGTGTGGCCAGTAGGATAAAGAAGGTTATTCTGCCCCTGTACTCAACGCTGGTCAGGCCACACCTTGAGTCCTGTGTCCAGTTCTGGGCTCCTCAATTCAAGAGAGATGTTGAGATACTGGAACGTGTCCAGAGAAGAGCAATGAAGCTGGTGAAGGTCTGGAACACAAACCCTATGAGAAGAACCTGAGGGAGCTGGGGTTGTTTGGCCTGGAGAAGAGGAGGCTCAGGGGGGACCTCATTACTGTCTACAACTACCTGAAGGGAGGTTGTAGCCAGGTGGGGGTTGGTCTCTTCTGCCAGGCAACCAGCAACAGAACAAGGGGACAGAGTCTCAAGTTGTGGTGGAGGAGGTCTAGGCTGGATGTTATGAGGAAGCTCTTCCCAGGAAGAGTGATTGCCATTGGAATGGGCTGCCCAGGGAGGTGGTGGAGTTGCTGTCCCTGGAGGTGTTCAGGAAAAGCCTGGATGAGGCACTTAGTGCCATGGTCTAGTTGACTGGATAGGGCTGGGTGCTAGGTTGGACTGGATGAAGTTGGAGGTCTCTTCCAACCTGGTTGATTCTATGATTCTATGATTCTGTGATTCTATGACATCTAGGGATGTCTAGGGACCTGGACAGGCTGG
>WAAF01003472.1:0-33263 GCA_013400475.1 Tricholaema leucomelas | reverse complement strand
GGCACTGGAATGGGTTGCCCAGGGAGGTTGTGGATGCTTCCTCCCTGGAGGTGTTTAAGGTCAGGCTGGATGAGGCCTTGGGCGAGCTGCTCTAGTGGGAGGTGTCCCTGTCTGTGGCAGGGGGTTGGAGCTGGATGATCCTTGAGGTCCCTTCCAACCTAAACCATTCTATGATTCTATGATTCTATGATTCTATGTTGGAGGTCTCTTCCAACCTGGTTGATTCTATGATTCTATGCTTATCCATGCATTAGAAAATCTGTTACTAACACATGTTAAGAAGGCAGATTCACTATCTAGACTGACTTGTTTATACTGTTTTAGAGCAATTAGGCCCAAATTTTCCACAGCCTACAGGTGCACTCTGAGTCCCACACTACCCTTTTCAGATATAATTTTAAAACACTGCTTTAAAAGCCCTGGGAAGCCCCTGAGCAATTCTAGGTTGGCTTAATTCTTTTTTTTTCTGTATAGCACATTTCATAAGAGTGTGCCCCAAAGCAGTAAACAAAATCTAATCAATAATATCCACCGAAACTTGACCTTCTCTTCACCCTTAGACTTGGCTGGACTTGTTTATTTATTTTATTATTATTTTTTAGATTACCAAACAAGTAATGAACATAGTTTGGTCTGTTTTCTTACGGTTGGCTACAGTCATTTGGGGTAATCAGTTACTGGTGTAAGAGCTCTTTAATTGTACAGCAGATATAGCACTGGAACAATGTGCCCATAATTGGGCTCTGGTTTTCATTTAATACTTGAACGCTTCTGAAAGAAAGAGGCTGATATTACTCTGATAGAGTCAAGTAAAAGGCAAGTTTCTTCACTGCTTTTTCAGCACTGTGCTGCAGCCTGGCCAAACAGAAGTCCTACTGCCCTTGTCCTGGACATGATCAGCCATTGTCAGCTGTCTGAAAAGCTATATGGTGTCTTTAGTATGGAGACAAACATCTATGAAAGAGGAGAGACCACAATTGGATCATCAGTCATCTGTTTGAAGGAAATAAGTATTCAGCTAATGGTAGCTTCATATTACAGTTATGCCTCACTGCTGAGAACTTTTCTGTGTTAAGCAAAGATTAAACACAGAAAGCTTGTCATACTGTCAGTTGCATATAACTCTAAAACTGAATTGCTTTCTGTATTGTTTACCTGTAAACTTGGGCTCTGTTTGGGAGATAGGATTGAGGTTTAATGCTTTTCAGAAGGCAGATTTTCAGTGTACTCACTATGTTAATGTGTACCCAGGCATTCTGCCTTAAAATCATAGAGTTATAGAATGGTTTGGGTTAGAAGGGACCTACACGCACACACACAGACATACACACACACCTCTTCCAAGTCCTAGATAGGGCTGGGTGCTAGGTTGGACTGGATGATCTCAGAGTTCTCTTCCAACCTGGTTGATTCTATGATTCTATGTACTGCAACCCTAAAGCCTATAACACAATATATCTACAACTAGCAGGAGCCACAGGCTTTGCATAGATCTTACAAGTCTGACTGAGGTTTGTCAGGACTGCTTTATCTGAACTTTTCTTAACCTGCCTGCAGCTTTGTTTCCGTTTGGTTTAATTGTAACAGCAATTTTTCTTCTAATTGCAGAGTTATGGTTAATTCATTTTGCTTATCATTTTAAGCTGCAGCCACAGCATTACAGTGATAGCAGAAAGTAGTCTGATGCTGTTTGTTGTTTTGTTTTTTTTTTTCTATGCAGAATGAGATATTTATGGTTCTAAGATAAAGATGTAGAGAAATATAGGCCTGGTCTGATAGCAGAAGCCTTAAGAAGTGGGGGTGCTATACAGAAGAGCACAGGACTGGGATAAGGAATGGAATATGGGCTTGCACTGGAAACCCAGTGGCTGGAAATAACTCACTCATGGTCACTTACAGAAATACAGAACTGAAGCTGGACTACACTGGTTTTAGGAGTATCAAAGAAGAAAGAACGAATATCTGACATATCTAAAAATTATTATAGATACTATATTGAGATATAATACACAGCTACAGACCAATGAAGAACTTGGTGAAATCATTGTCGTGGAGGGGAATTCTGCCCTTGTCGCCCGTTTGTGGAGAAGGGGAGAAATCAATAGGTGCGAGATAGGTTTTATGAAAATATATTTATTAAACCCAATATTCTTAACTCTCAACACCCCCCAACCACTATATTTAATATTAAATAGGATTCATTCACGGTTATGGGTCGATCTTATGGGTATAATCACAAACGGCTTATTAATAACTCTATTACAATGACTAGCATTCAACTATTAACAGAGAGAGTTTTCCCTGCGGCTACTGCCGCTTGGGGTCTATATACTGTTTGCCCAGCAGAGTGGGCTGCAAGCTTCCTGCTCTATGGCAGGCACAATAGGAATTACAGAGGTATTTACTTACAATTTTGATTAATTATAAATCACCCTCCAGGCTACGCCACAGCCTATGTAAAGGGTCCAACTTCTCAGGGTCTCCGCCCGTGGACTCATAGGATGGAATACTCCTGGCTTCAGGGGCAATAGTCTCCAACTGTCCGCTGCTGGGTCCCTCCGGCTGCTGGGTCCAGGGAACTCATAGGCAGGATTTGCTGGCGGGTCAGAGGGAAGACGATCCCGTGCAGACAAATGAGTCTGCACCTGGTGACTCGTGGCGATGGCACACAGCAGGCAATAAGGCAGTGGGCGTGCAGTGGGATGCACGGCTGCACGGGGAGTCTGAGCCCCGTAATGACAGGCTTAGGTGAGTGAGTGCACCGGCGAGCGAAAGAGGAACGCTGGCACCTGAGTGCACCTCTATTTATGAACTGTGGGCCGAGATCAATGATCTCATTGGCCACCAGTAACCAATCAGGCTTGCAGTCAGCCAACCTTGCCATAATAGGCAACGAGCCACAGGCCTGGACTTTCCAAATATGGGGCTCACATGGGCCTAGCACCCGGCAAGCGTGAGCTGCACATGTGGGGGCTTACACAACCTAAAGCCTGGGCAGGCCAGACTGCACGTGGCACCAGGTCCGTTGTGCCCCTCTGTGCTGGCCATGTGCTCACCCCTGATTATGTGCAGGAAAAACATGTCCAGGCAGGGCAAGGCATATGCAAGTCTGTTTTCAGGCGTATGGGCCCTCCACGACAATCATTTAAGTGAACATAAAAAGTATCATTAGTGAATCCCAAAATAAGAAAGAGGAAACCTTCAACATGAATACCAACTGTCACAGGCATTCCGTGCGAGCGGGACAGGACGACACATCAATATGATGCAAATCCAAATCCAACTTTGATAGGGAAGTTATATGCTTTATATACTATTCAGAGTCCCGTACATACGACCACCTACCCAGCATGCATACAATGATTGGTCAATTTATCTTAATCACACGTCTTAAGCAGAGTAATAATTGGTAGACACAATAGTCACTCTTTCTACATGTAGCTACTGTTATCAGACACCTGCTTCTGTTTTTGCCACAAGTATGCTGTTGTTTTCTGGGAAACATCCTCTTGTTTTGTGAGAAAGTATCCTGCCTCTGCAGGCACTGTGTAACATTCACATGTTGTTTTGTGAGAACATCCTGCCTCTGCAGGCACTTGTGTAACTTTCACAGTGTCTTTACTCTTTAACTGATCTATCTTACTTCTTCATGATCATGCAGCACAGCCTGGTCCCTGACAACCAACCATATTGATCCTGGTGAAAGAGGCCTCGAGCACAAGCCCTACGAGGAAAGGCTGAGGGAGCTGGGATTGTTTAACCTGGAGAAGAGGAGGCTCAGGGGTGACCTTATTGCTGTCTACAACTACCTGAGGGGTGGTTGTGGCCAGGGGGAGGTTGCTCTCTTCTCTCAGGTGGCCAGCGCCAGAACGAGAGGACACAGCCTCAGGCTGCGCCTGGGGAAGTTTAGGCTTGAGGTGAGGAGAAAGTTCTTCCCTGAGAGAGTCATTGGCTACTGGAATGGGCTGCCCAGGGAGGTGGTGGAGTCGCCGTCCCTGGGGCTGTTCAAGGCAAGGTTGGACGTGGCACTTGGTGCCATGGCCTAGCCTTGAGCTCTGTGGTGAAGGGTTGGACTTGATGATCTGTGAGGTCTCTTCCAACCTTGGTGATACTGTGAGACTGTGATACTTCTGTTGCTGACAACTCATTGCAGCATTGTCCTCCAACAGCATTAGAATGAAACTGATCAGAGGACTCAAAGGAACAGAATGAGGAAATCATAAAACTTAAATGTATCTATAACAGTTATTACTGGTATTACTGAAACTTTTATGTTTTCTATAAAGAATTATTATTTCCTTTTTATGTAATAATTGGACCCAAACTAATAAAGTTTCATGGATTAGACGGTTAAAATAGTAACTATTCTAACAATAAATGATAGACTTTATATATAAATTATGTTTCTTCTTTCCCCTTAAATAAAATTTTTAACATAACAATATTGAATAAAGTCTGAAATGAAAGAGGGAAAAAGGTGGTAAAAACCTAATTTGCTATAACAGCTTATTGCTCAAATGTTGGCTCCTATTTCAAAACTGATTACAGAGGAAAGCAATAATGGTCATCTTAGTTTCCCAGGTGTAAAATCACTTAGTGGCAACTGAGAAGCCCTGGGGTATCCAAGATAAGAAGCTGGCAAGTATATCTGTAAGAATGACAGAAAAGCAATGAATGACCAGTATTCCCTTCTGATCCATCAGTAGGAGGCTACTTGGCATAATCTAGGGAATCTCAAATAGCATTAGAAGTCTTTGTTCAGAGAACTTACACCTTAAAAATGCTACTAGATCTGTCTCAGAGGAGATCACTAGAAATTGAAACTCTCTGAGTTTTGAGGAGCTTCACAGGTGATATTTGACCCCATCTTATTTTACCTCCAGATCAAACATTACCTTGAAAAAGACTATATTCTGATATCAGTTCTGATTCAGTAAAAACCTCACAGGACTGCCTTCCTGGCAGTTATGGTCTCAATCTACCGTTGAATTTATGTTATTCACCTGAAATGCCAATTTTTAAAATTCACAGGATACGAATCCCATCACAGAACCATGATTTACTCCTGAATACTGCCCAAAACATTTTCCAGATTTGTACCTGAACTTTGAACTGTCATTTCACAGCAGATTGGGCCCAGTCCTGTTCAACATCTTTATTGATGATCTGGATGAGGGGATTGAGTCCAGCATCAGTAAGTTTGCAGATGACACCAAGCTAGGAGCAGGTGTTGATCTGTTGGAGGGTAGGAGAGCCCTGCAGAGGGACCTGGACAGGCTGGATGGGTGGGCAAAAGCCAATGGGATGAGATTGAACAAGGCCAAGTGCACTTTGGCCACAACAACCCCAAGCAGTGCTACAGGCTGGGGACAGAGTGGCTGCAGACCAGCCAGGAAGAAAGGGACCTGGGGCTACTGGTAGGTAGTAGCTGAAGATGAGCCAGCAGTGTGCCCAGGTAGCCAAGAGAGCCAATGGCATCCTGGCCTGTGTCCAGAACAGTGAGGCCAGTGGGACAAGGGAGGTTTTTCTGCTCCTGTACTCAACACTGGTCAGGCCACACCTTGAGTAATGTGTCCAGTTCTGGGCTCCTGAATTCAAGAGAGATGTTGAGGTGCTGGAACGTGTCCAGAGAAGGGCAACAAAGCTGGTGAGAGGCCTGGAACACAAACACTATGAGGAGAGGCTGAGGGAGCTGGGGTTGTTTAGCCTGGAGAAGAGGAGGCTCAGGGGTGACCTCATTACTGTCTACAACTACCTGAAGGGAGGTTGTAGCCAGGTGGGGGTTGGTGTCTTCTCCCAGACAACCAGCAACAGGACAAGGGGACACAGTCTCAAGTTGTGCCAGGGGAGCTCTAGGCTGGATGTTAGGAGGAAGTTCTTGCCAGAGAGAGTGATTGGCATTGGAATGGGCTGCCCAGGGAGGTGGTGGAGTCACTGTTCCTGGAGGTGTTCAGGAAAAGCCTGGATGAGGCACTTAGTGCCATGGTCTAGTTGACTGGATAGGGCTGGGTGCTAGGTTGGACTGGATGATCTTGGAGGTCTCTTCCAACCTGGTTGATTCTATTCTATTCTATTCACGAGCATCTTTGTTACTCTCTTCAGCTTGGCTTTCCCATTAGAATAATGAGAAATACGAAGAAACTGATTCTTTAAAATGCAACACATATTAGAAGGGTTTTTTTTTCCTAAAGCAATTGCTGATCCAAATCACCTTGCTGAACGTAACATCACTTGTGGTATTATCCTTAGAATAAATAAATTAAAAAACCCTAACCCCACAAAACTATAAATATTTTAATTTTAAAACAAAATCTTTAATTTTTAAACATTAAAATTCCTTTTCTGATCTTAAAGGCTGGATAAAAAATGGCTTTACCATATCTTTCATTCATACTACTTTCGTGTTGTAGGGGCATGTAAGATGATTCTTCTGAGCAGTTAGATCAGGGATGTAATTATCCTGATTGGACAGGGCTGGGTGCTAGGTTGGACTGGATGATCTTGGAGGTCTCTTCCAACCTGGTTGATTCTATGATTCTATGAAAAAAAAACCAAACCCTTCAGTTTGAAATATAATTCAAAGCCAACATACTGTAATGTGTTTAACCATATGAACTTTCAGGTGATTGTGATAAAAAAAGAAAAAAACAACAAACAATACAAGTAAGTTATTGTCTAAAAATTTTGATGCTTATTTTTCAGATCAATGTTATTTTAGTCCATTGGTAGGCATTTTATTTACATACATTTAGTAAAACCAAACTATTTCATATATGTGTGGTGGTTTGAGTGTTACCCACCCCTACACACTTTGGAAATCACCCAGACTAGACTCAACCAGCTCTGGAAATAGAATGAAGCTTATTATTTACAGCTTAGCAGATATTTACAGTATATAGTTATATACAGACACAGAGAAGGTAAAAGGTAATGCAGAAACACAACTCCCCTCCTAGAATCTTGAGTCCCCAGGAGGGGCTCCCAACCGCCCTTCCACCTTCTCCTACCCCTCTACCTTACCCCAGACATTGCCTTGTGCCCCTAGGAAGAATGGAGGTTCGGTCAGGGGGTAACGTTAGGAAGCAAGTGGATTAATCAGAGAGATAGCAGAGGAGGTTAGAGAGAAATGCAGCACAGAGCCCAGGCAGTGCCTGAATGCCTTATCCATGTTTATATTCTTGTTCTTATACATCTCAGTAAGCCTAGAAGTGAAGTAGACATCACCCTTGTTTCCCTTTCACAGCCTGTAATCTAGTTCTTCCCACCTAAACATTCTAGCTAGCTTCAAACTAGCACAACATGGCAAGAAGTCTTTTTAGAAGCATTACAATGACAGCTGCCTCATTTGGTAGTGAAGTAGAAAACAGACCCTTAGATAAAAAGACTCTTAAATAAAAACTGCTATAATGGAAGATGAACTTGCAATACAAAACGTTTTTTGCTCCATTCCCTCATACAAACCAGATTTGAATCAACGGCCATTAGTCACAGGTTAATGGCACATTTAGCTAGTGCTTTCTGGGGCTGAGTAAGTCCCAAATGGAGTGAAGAGAAAGGGGACAATCTGGCACAGACCTTGCTGTGTACTAGCTCATCAGTGCTACACTGAGAAAATCTCTAGTAAAGACAGTCAATTATATGGTAAATGGCATACACAGGCACTGATCTTGGCATTGAGAGGAGAGTAATTATTTTAAGGTTTCCAGTTTCTCCAGTCTACTAAGTACATTATTTCTTTTCTTTTGCAACAGGGACACATATTTTTGTGTTTCCTCAGAACTAAGAGAGTGATTTTTTACATCCTTTCTCTCTTCTTATTCCCCTGGTCTCCATGCAGAACTTTACCTTAGAAAAGCCAATTGAGGATGTAAAGGTTTGCTTTTAAAATCTGGCACTGGTCAATGCTTGTGTATATATACATCTATATAGATACAGACTTCAAAGAATCAAGTCATTACTTTAATGCCTTATAGGATGCCTTATAAAAAGGGAGGAGAATCAGAGATATGGAATAAGCAGTTTACTAGAGTGTAATGTTTATATCTGCAGTCTATGTTAATCACAGGATATATTTTCCAAAGGATGCTTTTGCATGTTTATCTATTTTCAGGTAAACCATAAAATATGTTTGGACATCCTATACCTTTAAGCTTTCTGACATTGCTTTGTCTTTTCAGTTGTCAGAGTATTTTTTTTTCTCCCTAATTGTTGTTCCCCAAAGTAAATGGCATTTTTTGTTAAAAGTGCTTTTGAAGGTTTCATACTCAAAATGTTAAGCAACTAAAAAAGAAGGTCTTGATGTGATTTTACCTGTTGCAACATAAAGCATAAAATCCTTATTCATAATATTTGAGGCTGTATGTAAATTTTGGGGCACAGGTTCATCGTGATTCTATGATTTTATGATCATGCATTAGCATCGCTCCTTTATATTGAATGACTTAGAAGTATCTTCAGTTATATGTTCCTAACACATAGCTTCTAACAGACTTATGACATACTAGCTTTTGCTCTAGTTTGAAGCTAGCTAGGATGTTTTGGTGAGAAGAATTAGATTACAGACTGTGAAAGGAAAACAGTGGTGATGTCTACTTTGCTCATTGGCTTGCTGAGATGTGTAAAAAAGGAAAGCAAAACATAGATGACGCTCTCGGCCCTTCTCTTACTTGGGCTACTGCCAGGGAACTGGCTGAGCTGCATCTTACTCTCTAACCTCACTCTCCATTGTGGACTAATCCACTTTGCTTCCTAACCCCCTGGCTGAACCTCCATTCTTCCTTGGGACTGGGGTAAGGTTGAGAGGGGTAGGGGGAAGGTGAAGGGGTGGTTGAGAGCCCCTCCTGGGGACTCAGGTTTCTGGGAGGGCTGTTGTGTTTCTGTATTACCTTTTACCTTATATCTTTCTGTCTATAGCTGTATATACCATAAATATCTGCTTGTATGTTGTGCTAGCTGTAAATATAAGCCTCATTCATATTTCCAGAGCCGACTGAGTCTAGTCTGGGTGATTTCTAAAGTGTGGGGGGGCAGGGAACACCCAAACCACCACAATTTTCATCAGCTAACAGTGTACCTATCCACTTTCCTCTTTCAAACATTTCCCAGTTACACTGCACACACTTGAAAAGTTAATATTTACATTCCAGAGCACACATCATCAAATAGATGACATGAACAAGAACATTTTTTTTCCCTTAACTGTTCTTTGCTTTACAACCTATCCCTGCAGTTTGTAGTGCTTACCAGCGTTCGATGTGGCATTTCAGAGTAGACGGACCACTGATGTGTTTTAGTACAATTGTCTGTCACAGGAACTGATTGCTTAACTTCTACATTATCTTTGCTACACATTGTCAGAAAAACAAAGGGAAAAAAAAAAAAAGAAGAAAAAAAAAGGAAAAAACTGCACCAACCAACCAAAACACCCCAAACACCCCACAAACAAACAAAACCTACAACAAGCAAGGAAACTCAACTTCCCAGCTTAATTGTAGTTTTCTTATTAGATAAGTTTTTGCCTTCACTAATGGTACCTGTGCTTTCACTGCAGGGATGATAATTTTTAATCTTATTTAAACTGTATTTTGATGTGAATGCTTTTGATGATGCTATTTTAAAATGTGCTGCTCCTATAAGTAGCTGAGCATCATTAACCTATCAGTGTTAAGCTTTAACACTTCTTTTCTGGGTTGCTGGAAATACAAAAGCATTTCAGGATTTTAAGTTGCCTTATTTTCTCCTAAAGCTCCTGTTAATTTTTATATGCTTTCTTCAGCCTTCATCATAAAACTAAACTATGATGAAAATCATTCCTCATTGGATCAAAGGATTTTTCACATCAATTATCCAGCTTGACAGCAGCTTTAATACATTTTCCAATGACGACTGCGAGCATATTGTTAGAATAAATGCTTACAGTTTTTAATATAAATCTGATCAAACAATGTTTATGTAGGATTAGAAGTCAAAAGTCTGTAGAAAGAGGAAAAGAGTGGTAGATGAATCCTCTGCTTTGCAAACAGTGTGTGAAATCCTTCTTTTAATTCTACTTTAATAACTCACAATATCACAGTAGCACAGTATCACCAGGGTTGGAAAAGACCTCATAGATCATCAAGTCCAACCCGTTACCACAGAGCTCAAGGCTAGACCATGGCACCAAGTGCCATGTCCAATCCTGCCTTGAACAGCTCCAGGGACGGCGACTCCACCACCTCCCTGGGCAGCCCATTCCAAAACTCCTTTCTGACCTTAAGTTTTTCAAGGCACTATATTTCATTAAAGAAACAGCTCATACATATATGACTGGGTGAGCTTTTTGTTATGGAGGCAGGGAATTAATGTGGCTGAGTCAGGAATTTATGTAAAAATAGAGCTATTTTATTTTCCCGAAAACCAACCCCAAAACTATATACAGAAATTAATTTAGTTTTAATTAGCAGGTTCAGTTGGTTGAGAAGATCTACACAGATAACACAGGTAGACTTGACTATTTTAATAGTCAGAAGTTGGAAAAGGCTTGAGCTATTAAATATATATAGTGTCCCCCACTATTAAGATAAGGCTGAGCCAAAGCTACTCACAGATGAGTCAGGCTGGCTTGAATGGAAGGACGGTCCAACTGCTTGTCCCTTTGAGTCTTTCAGAAGCCTCTGAGGGTCGTTAAGAGCTATAAAGCTGCATAAAGGAGCTGCTTAAGATGAAGCAGTCCAAAGCAGACAGCCCTGTCCCTCAGGAGCTTGTCTTTCGGAGTGCCAGGGGCTCCTTGTGCAGAAGCTATCCAGGCTGGGGGAGAACTCCAAGGCAGGAATGAACTCCAAGGCAGGAACGAACTCCAAGGCAGGAACACCCCAAGGCGGGAACCCCAAGGCCATAAGTCTCCCCATTATTTATACCCTTCCTAGACAAAGAGCTGAGTTACCACTGCCTAGGCGCGAAGAACACAGCCAATCCCCAGCCGATTCCAGCGCGGGCCCGGCACGGGGCACCTCTCGTGCTGGAAGGGTCCCTTGCTCCTCCCCTTCATGCCTGCAGGGCAGGGGGGGGAACAGGTCTTTTCGTGCTTTTTTTCCTCTCCTATTCAAACCACAGAGGGAGAGGAATTTTGGGGTACACAGGACTCCAGAACACTTTTAGAGTTCAAATTAACAGGAACCATACAGATGCAGATGCACAGAAGTTACACCGAAAGGAATATCCATGGAAGCTGTAGGGAACTTGAATTAAAATTTGAGAATTTTGTTTTTGAATAAATTATATCTTGACTTCTTTCTTGATGGAAGCTGCTTTCTTTCACAATAACGCAAACAAAATGTAGTGAAAACCCCGTCCAAGACTGAGTTCCAGGTGCTGAAAAGATGAGTTTTTGGACAATGAGAAAGGCATCATCAGTAAAAGCAGATTGCATTTTATCTGCTGTTCCTTATTGAAAGCTAAATTCAGGTTTTCAAATTAATTCATGATGTTAGCAATGGGTCATATATATATATATAAATATATATATGTATATATATATATATGTATATATATATATATATATGTATATATTCTACTTGCAAGGCTATGGTGTTTATTTTGCTTCTCAGACATCTTGGGTACGTAAATAAATAAGTGACTTAAGAGTCATATGCTGAGCATTACCTTTTGAGACTTTCTTCTCATTTCCTTACAGTCTTATTAACAAGTGGATCATGTCTGAAAGTTAATAGAGTATATGTCTAAGCATCAGATCATAGAATCATAGAATGGTTTAGGTTGGAAGGGACCTCAAGGATCATCCAGCTCCAACCCCCTGCCATAGGCAGGGACACCTCCCACTAGAGCAGCTTGCTCAAGGCCTCATCCAGCCTGGCCTTAAACGCCTCCAGAGAGGAAGTATCCACAACCTCCCTGGGCAACCTGTTCCAGTGTCTCACCACCCTCACTGTAAAGAACTTCTTCCTAGCATCCAGTCTAAATCTCCCCTTCTCCAGCTTAAACCATTCCCCCTCGTCCTGACATTACTAGACCTTGTAAATAGTCCCTCCCCAGCCTCCCTGTAGGCTCCCTTCAGATGTGGATGCTAATAAGAATGTAGTTCTGAGAAATACTTGACAGTATTTATTCACTCCTAACAATACTTCTAAAAATAATTTCTTCATAAATGCGTCCTAAGAAAGTCAGTTATAGATTTGTCAGAAGACTTAGAAGGATCAGGTTTTCCTGTGCCGATTTAACTATTGATTGATTTAAAATATTTTCTGGAAATCATTGGTAGTGATAGTGTAAAATTGACACACATGTTCCCAGAGTAATTAAAAAAATAGTAGTCCTAGGCAGAAGTATTTCACCAGTTTGGAATCAGTGCTACAGTGATTTATTCCTGATATGAGACTGTGCTAGTTTGAGCCTAGCTAGAATGTTTTGGTGAGAAGAACTAGATGATAGGCTGTGGAAGGAAAACAAAGCTGATGTCTGCCTCACTCATTGGCTTGCTGAGATGTATAAGAATAAGAATCAAAACATAGATAACTCATTTCTGCTGGCAATCTCTGAGCTGCATCTCTCGCTCCTAACCACATCCTTCGTTTCTTTGACTAATCCACTTTGCTTCCTAACCCCCAGGCCAAACCTCCATTCTTCCTTGGGACTGGGAGATGCTGAAAGTCCACAGCACAGGTTCCTAAATATTCCCTTATCCACGGGTGAAAATTTAAGCATCTAAACATTCTGGACAGAAATTATTTCAAAAGGAAGTATATGACACTTTTGGGCTCCCCAGTTTAAGAGGGACAGGGATCTGCTGGAGAGGGTCTACAAGGATGATTAGGGGACTGGAGCGTATGCCTTATGAGGAGAGGCTGAGGGACCTGGGACTTTTTGGTCTGGAGAAGAGAAGACTGAGAGGAGATTTAATAAATGTTTATAAACACTTGAGGGCTAGTTTCAGGAGAAGGGGAACAGGCTCTTCTCACTTGCTCCCTGTTATAGAACAAGGAGCAGTGGGTGTAAGTTGCAGCACAAGAGGTTTCACCTCAACACAAGGGGGAACTTCTTTACTCTAAGGATCCCAGAGCACTGGAACAGGCTCCCCAGAGAGATTGTGGAGTCTCCTTCCCTGGAGACTTTCAAGGCCTGTCTGGATGTGATCTTCTGTGGTCTGTGTTAAATAGTATTGTCCTGCTCTGGCAGGGGGGTTGGACTCAATAATCTCCTTGGATCCCTTCCAACCCCTAATATCCTGTGATCTTGTGACATGGCCATTTCTTTTTCTCAACACAAATAGACCAGTGGCCTATACAGTACAGGTTAGACACACTTGAACTATAGTAGTGCCTCAGTTGGTTTTGTTTTCCCTGCACTTTACAAGGAAATAATGGGGGGAAAAAAGCCACAATGTGTTAAATGAGATGTTGACAGTGAAAGATGGAAAGTTTTCCTCATCCAAGAGGCATTAGGAACTGCATGATACCCTGTGGGGTTTAGATCAGACAGCAGCCTGATCATCATTTCAGATGTAAAATATTCCTCAGTCATGTTTCTAAATGCACTTGCCATGTCACAAGGTAAGAGGTAGGTCAGCAAACCAGACACAGAACATTTGATAGCAAAGACACTGAATTTAATCAAAATCAATGAAGAGGAGACCCCATTTCAGTTTATTAGACTCAAAGAGAGGGCCTTTACAAGAGGGGAGGAATAGGTTAGCTCCCAAGAGCAGCGTCATATTTGGCAGCATTGTTAGAAACAGTTTTGATTTTGAGTGAAAAATAAACCTTTCTGAAACTTTGTAAAAGTTTAAGTTTGCTCTCAGTTTTACAAGGTTTCATTATTTCTTGTCATTATAGCACCAGCAGTAGTCTACACCTTGTGAGCTAATGGTGTGTTCCCATGTCTCTTCAGAAACACCTTCTGCTCAGGAAATATGAAGCCTAGGCACATCACAGCACCTGCCACTACCTCTCTAGTGCATTCCACTCCACTGAGCTGATGAGATGCAAGCTCCAATGGCAGTGTTGTCGTGCACTGTTGATCAGGCCCAGCAGATATTCATGCTCCTACATCAGAGTACTGCAGTTTTTCAGCCTTGGGCTTGTTAGAGCTTTCTGATCTCTTCAGATTTCTCATGGTGCTAGTTTGAGCCTAGCTAGAATGTTTTGGTGAGAAGGACTCGATCATAGGCTGTGAAATGAAAACAATGGTGATGTCTACTTCCCTCATTGGCTTGCTGAGATGTATAAAAAATGTAAGTTATAACATAGATAAGACACTTGGCACTTCTCTCACTTGGGCTGCTGCCGGGGATCTGGCTGAGCTGCATCTTACTCTCTAACCTCGCCCTCCACTTTGGACTAATCCAATTTGCTTCCTAACCTTCTGGCCAAACCTCCATTCTTCCTTGGGACTGGGGTAAGGTTGAGAGGGGTAGGGGGAAGGTGAAGGGGTGATTGAGAGCCCCTCCTGGGGACTCAGGTTTCTGGGAGGGCTGTCGTGTTTCTGTATTACCTTTTACCTTGTATAGTTCTGTCTATAACTGTATCTACTGTAAATATCTGCCTGTATATTGTGCTAGTTGTAAATATAAGCTTCATTCATACTTCCAGAGCTATCTGAGTCTAGTCTGGGTGATTTCTAACAGTGGGGGTGGGGGAGTGGGGACCACCCAAACCACCACACTCACTGTTGCAGACTCTGAGGATCCAAATCCTGCTAACCAACCTGGAATTTTTGCAAATAATCCAGTACTATCTCTAAACAAATTAATACCTTCCAGCTAGTTCATACTTTATATGTCAGTGCTAGTGGAAAACTCTGAGGATTTGGAGTCAAACATTTTTGATGCAGAATTAATGGTAATATTTAAATATATATATTTTTAAACAGTGGTTTGCCATGTAAGTATTAGTTGATCAACAATCAGCCCACTCAGTGTCACTTATCACACACGCAAAGCAACACAATGTCACCATCTGAATTCCACAACATTGATGTACTCATCCAATTCCTAGACAAAATGCAAGCTGCTGTCTATTTTTGTGACACCTGAGGTGAGGAAGTTAGAGTTTTGTTCTAGATTCTGGTGGAGGGGCATTGAATGTGTCTAGAGAAGGGCACCAAACCTGGTGAGGGGGCTGGAGCATAAACCCTATGAGGAGAGGCTGATGGGGCTGAAGTTGTTTATCTTTGAGAAAAGGAGGCTCAGGTGAGACCTTACTGTTCTCTACAACTACTTTAAAGGGTATTTAACAAGTCCAAGTGCTGAGTTCTGCACTTTGACCACAACCCCATGCAGCACTACAGGTGCAGGACAGAGTGACCGGAGAGCACTCAGGCAGAGAGGGACCTGACGTTACTTGTTGACAGCTGACTGAACATGAGCCAGTAGTGTGCCCAGGTGGCCAAGAGGACCAATGGCACCCTGGCCTGTATTGGGAATAGTGTGGCCAGCAGGACCAGGGAAGTCCTTCTGCCCCTGTACTCTCTGCTGATTAGGCCATACCTTGAGTACTGTGTCTGGTTCTGGGCCCCTCAATTTAAGAAAGATGTTGTGATGCTTGAATGTGTTCAGAGAAGGGCAACAAGGCCCTATGAGAAGCAGCTGAGGGAGCTTGGGTCGTTCAGCCTGGAGAAGAGGAGGCTCAGGGGAGACCTCTTTGCTCTCTACAACTACCTGAAAGGAGTTTGTAGCCAGGCTGGGGTTGGACACTTCTCCTAGGCACCCAGTGACAGAACATGAGGATAAAAAGTCTCAAACTGTGACAAGGCAGGCTTAGGTTGGATGTTAAGAAGATTGCCCATTGGAATGGGCCACCTAGGAGGTGGAGTCACCATCCCTGGAGGTGTTTAAGAGGAGTCTGGATGAGACATTTAATACCATGGTTTAGTTAATTAGAAGGGTTTGGTGACCTGTGATTCTGTAATTCTGTGATTTAAAAAAATCATAAGGAAGTTAAAGGCATTTAATCTTACAATTGTCAAGATCAAAACAAATAAAACAAATGCTACTAGAAATAAACATAGGATTTCAGTAGTAAAATGTTGTAACCTTCCCACATCCTGTCCTTCATAAGAAAATACAAATTTAATCCGTGCATGGCATTTGTAGCCAAAGTCTGACCCTGTACCCATGGCCATATACAGTCACTTACATTAAAAAAAGTAAAATAAATTTAATATTACAGGGATCAAACAGAAAAATTGATGCAGCTTGTTAACTTTATATAGAATATAATGTCTACTCAATTTCATGGAATCATGGAATCATAGAATCAACCAGGTTGGAAGAGACCTCCAAGATCATACAGTTCAACCTAGCACCCAGCCCTAGCCAGTCATCTAAACCATGGCACTAAATGTCTCAGCTAGTCTTTGTTTGAACACCTCCAGGGATGGTGACTCCACCACCTCCCTGGGCAGCCCATTCCAATCACTCTTTTTGGGAAGAACTTGCTCCTAACATCCAGCCTATACTTCCCCTGGCACAACTTGAGACTGTGTCCCCTTGTTCTATTGCTGGTTGCCTGGGAGAATTTGGACCAGAAACGTTGACAACTTTTCACCATGTAACCACATACTCAAATAGAAATAAAAATCAATATAGTCCAAGTTTAAATAGAGTGGCACACATACAGCCAACCCTGTGCTGGGCTGCATCAAGAGAAGTGTGGCCAGCAGGGCAAGGGAGGGGATTCTCCCCCTTTACTCTGCTCTCATCAGACTGCTACTGTGTGCAGTTCTGGAGCCCCCAACACAAGAAGGACATGGAACTGCTGGAGCCAGTCCAGAGGAGAGCCACGAAGATGCTCAGAGGGCTGGAGCAGCTCTGCTATGAGGACAGGCTGAGAGAGTTGGGGCTCTTCAGCCTGGAGAAGAGAAGGCTTCGAGGAGACCTTGTAGTGGCTTTTTAGTATCTGAAGGGAGCCTACATGAAGGCTGGGGAGGGACTATTTACAAGGTCTGGTAATGTCAGGACGAGGGGGAATGGGTTTAAACTGGCAGAGGGGAGATTTAGACTGGATGTTAGGAGGAAGTTCTTTACAGTGAGGGTGGTGAGACACTGGAACAGGTTGCCCAGGGAGGTTATGGATACTTCCTCCCTGGAGGTGTTTAAAGCCAGGCTGGATGAGGCCTTGAGCAGCCTGCTCTAGTGAGAGATGTCCCTGCCTATGGCAGGGGGTTGGAGCTGGATGATCCTTGAGGTCCCTTCCAACCTAAACCATTCTGTGATTCTGTGATTTAAATACAGCGTAAATATTTCATACAGTAATGCAGTCTGGATTACAAAGTATTTGAAGACTTTGGATTTCGAATACTGCACAAACTCATAGAGGATATCTTTTATTCTACAGTAAGCTCAGGCATAACATATGCACACTGACATCTAGCATTGATTTTTCCTTATGTATGGTGGGATTAATTTTTAAACTTCACACAGACAAATGTGCACCTTTCAGAAACAGAAGCAGGCAAATGAATAAGATCCTCCATGAAAACCTCCACTATGAAACTTTTATTAATAAATGTAATACTTGCATTTAGGAAAAGAATTTATGGGTTTGCAGATTCTTATAGTATTTTTTTAAAGGATTGCATCTTCTACACTTTCATATTTACAGATTTTGCATGCACCACATTGCTTTAAATTTTAACTCTTGTTCAGGGGAAAAGCTTATTTCTGCAAGAGATATTGTATAAATCCAATAGCTGGAAGCAATTGGGTTTGATGTCATTTTTTTCACTGAACCAGTCAATAAATTAAATAAATAAACAAACAAATTCACGCCTGTAGCAAGTTCATTACAGAGAAGTTTAAAACTAGTGTCTACTGTGTATTTTCAACGGTACCAAAAGCAACAGAATATATCTTATGTAAATTATTTAGAACTATTCATCACAACATAGGAAATGCAGTAAGGGAGTGCTCTCTATTGCAAACTTGCAATGCATAGCAGCGTTCTTCATCTGTCTCTCTGGCCTGACACCAGACTTTCATCAAATCCTGAAAAACACCTCAGCTTTGGAATTTTTATTGTCATTGCATATATTACTGCAGAAATACCTGATGGAAATGTCACTTCTGCAGTGTGATTGTTAATTGGCATTATCCTTACTATAGCTACATAAAACATAGACAAACACAGATTTTCCTCCCAGGTGGTATCTATTTGCTTATTCATTCTGGTGAAGGGCGATTTTCCCCAGATCCTTCAAATTTTGTTTACCAAAGACTAGGGATGCTTCATATCATTCAGAAGAAAACCCCTAGATTGATAACCAATTGTTTGCTCAGTGAGTGGGATTGTTCAGTTGTTTGGTTCTGGGCTTTTGGGTAGGTCTTTTTGTTTGTTTGTTTGTTTGGGGGGTTTTGTGGGGTTTTTTGGTTGGTTGGTTGTGTGATGGTTTGGGTATCCCCCACCCCCCACAACTTTAGAAATCACCCAGACTAGACTCAGCCGGCTCTGGAAATTTGAGTGAAGCTTATATTTACAGCTGGCACAATTTACAAGCAGATATTTACAGTATATACAGATATATACAGAAATATACAAGGTAAAAAGGTAATACAGAAACACAACTCCCCTCCCAGAAACCTGAGTCCCCAGGAGGGGCTCTCAACCACCCCTTCACCTTCCCCCTACCCCTCTCAACCTTACCCCAGTCCCAAGGAAGAATGGAGGTTTGGCCAAGAGGCTTAAGAAAGCAAATGTGACATCAGCCAAGGCAAATGGAGGGTGAGGTTAGAAAGCAAGATGGAGCTCAGCCAGCAGCCACGAACTCCCCAGCAGGCAAAGAGCAGAAGAGCACAGCCCAGCATACAGTGCCCAAGCGAAGTGCAGAGCAAAAGTGACTTTTATCTAATGTTTTGCTTTTCCTTTGTACACATCTCAGCAAGACTGTGAGGGAAGTAGACCTCACCATTGTTTTCATTTTCCAGCCTATCATCTAGTTCCTCTCACCAAAACATTCTAGCTAGCTTCAAACTAGCACAGGTTGGTTGCTTTGTGTGGGGGGTTTTTTATATGTTTGTTTGTTTGGAGCTTTTTTGTTTGTTTTTTTAAGACTAAAAATACTATCAAAGAACTTTAGAGATTAATGACAGCTTAAAAACTTCCACCTCCTTGAGGTTTCTTCTGTTGCTTTTTGGAATTAGAAAACGAAATAATGGAAATGCCAACTGTGATTACACTGATTTTGTTTTTAAGGGGAAAACAACTTAATTTATTAACTAACACAAATAAATCTGCTAGCAATTAGACCACTGCCCTATTAAGATACAGAAATAGGGACAAATATTGACAATCTAAGTGAAAGTGTTTGGTGTTATGTACTATCTGGGTCTTGTCCAATCAGCAGTTGCTTAAGTTAGTGACTAGCAGAATAAGCTTTGGACTACTTGACATGTTTTATGGAAGGTAGTACAGAATCTCTGTGGTGGTTTGGGTGTTCCCCACCCCCACACACACTTTCGAAATCACCCAGACTAGACTCAGCCAACTCTGGAAATATGAATGGAGCTTATTATTTACAGCTTAGCACAATTTACAAGCAAATATTTACAGTACATACAGATATAGACAGAAATATACAAGGTAAAAGGTAATACAGACACAACTCCCCTCCCAGAAACCTGAGTCCCCAGGAGGGGCTTTCAACCACCCCTTCACCTTCCCCCTACCCCTCTCAACCTTACCCCAGTCCCAAGGAAGAATGGAGGCTCGGCCAGGAGGATTAAGAAGCAAAGGTGAATCAGCCAAAGCAAATGGAGGGTGAGGTTAGGAAGCAAGATGGAGTTCAGCCAGCAGCCTCAGCTCCCCAGCAGGCGAAGAGCCGAGAGCACAGCCTAGAGCAAAGTGAGCAAGCAAAGTGACCTTATCTCTGTTTTGCTTTTCTTTTCTACACATCTCAGCAAGACTGTGAGGGAAGTAGACATCACCATTGTTTTCATTTCACAGCCTATGATCTAGTCGCTCTCACCAAAACATTCTAGCTAGGCTCAAACTAGCACAATCCCCTTCATTGATTGGGATGTTTTGGAGTGAATGCAGAAACATCCTGTGGACTTTCATGTGCATAACTGAATTGTCAAACCTAATGTGAAAATGAAGTAAGAGTTACAAGGCTGTTTATTTCTTCTTCCAAGAGGCTAAATGTGTAACAGAGTGTTGTGGTAGGCCTGATAGGCCAGAAATGGGCTTATCCATAGACTGGCTTGCCCAAACATGTTTTTCTGCTCTCCCTCCTTCTGTTTTAGAGAGAGGCAACTGCAGGAAAGAGGATAAAGAACCTAGAGTCACTGAGTTTAAGGACTCTGGCCTGCCCAGATTTGTTATGTTCCTGTGGTAAACAAGGTACACACACTTAGCTTGTGCCTGCCTTATGCAAGTCCTGCTCTCTTCCCAAATTTTGGTAAAGCAAGCCTATGGTTTCACCTAATATGGTCAAAAACAGTCCTGCTTTTTATCCCAGTAGTTGTGTACAATTTTCTCAGGTCCTATCAACCCAGAAGACGACAGATCAGAAAAAGACAGCATCATGTTATCAGACAGGTTATATGAGTGAATGAGTATCGAGATAGTATAATTATTTTCATGACTGGAGAGAATCATCTATTACCATTTTCAACTACACACTGAAGATTTACTGCATTAAAGAAACCCAGAGGTAAAACATGCACAAGGCTATATGCTATATGTCTAATTTTAAAACTATTTGCTAAGGAAAACAGCCTCTGGATGTTACACAAAACTTGTGCAAAGATACTGGCTTCAATGAGTTCCTAACAGCCTGCAGGTTTCACAGTCTCTTTGCTCAATGTTGCAACACATCATAGAAGTCATAGAAATCATACAATCAACCAGGTTGGAAGAGCTCTACAAGATCATCCAGTCCAACCTAGCACCCAGCCCTAGCCAATGACCATGGCACTAAGTGCCTCAGCCAGTCTTTGTTTGAACACCTCCAGGGTCAGTGACTCCACCACCTCCCTGGGCAGCCCATTCCAATGGCAAATCTCCCTCTGGCAAGAACTTGCTCCTAACATCCAACCTATCCCTCCCCCAGCACAACTTGAGGCTGTGTCCCTTGTTCTATTGCTGATCATCTGGCAGAAGAGACCAACCCCCACCTGGCTACTGTCCCTTTCTTCTGTTGCTGGTTGCCTGGCAGAAGAGACCAACCCCCACCTGGCTACAACCTCCCTTCAGGTACTTGTAGACAGCAATGAGGTCCCCCCTGAGCCTCCTCTTCTCCAGGCTAAACAACCCCAGCTCCCTCAGCCTCTCCTCACAGGGCTGTGTTCCAGGCCTCTCACCAGCTTTGTTGCACTTCTCTGGACACATTCCAGTATCTCAGCATGGTAGCCTACATGTCCAACTGTCACTATTTAGCCAGAACGAATTCTCATTATTCAGTCTTTCCATCCATTTTATCCTCACAAAGATGCCTTCCATGATAGTATATTTCAGAGAGTTAACAGCTGGTCTCAGTGCCTTACTTTCCAAATTTCCTGGCTTAAAGCTTTTGAAATTTGTAAAACACTTTGCCTAAAACTTGCAGAACTATGGTATTTAGGTATTTTTGGTCCTGAAACTCGAAAATTATTTTTTGTAAGCTCTTTAATGATTGCAAGAGTAGCAACAACAATAATAGTACCCATACTCCTTGAGGCAGTGGTTCAGCAAAGGCTAGCACCCATACACCCTGAGGCAGTGGTTCAGCAAAGGACTTATATGTGCATTGTTTTCTATATACTTATTTGCATTCATAACAATACTTACAGCTTGTACATATTATGAACTCACCTTTTATTTCTTTGCCTTTCCCCCACACCCAGTGCTGCAGTCTGCAAAAGCAATAAACCTGTAAGACATATTCATTCACATACATAGAGGATCACATCATACCAGGGTAATAGCAGAACCAGCGCACAGTGTGACAAGTTGCACAGCTATCTGACCAAGGATGTTTCAGAAGAAGATACAAGGAAACCTGTAATGGAAAAATCTGTCCAAGCAGAAATTTTTTCTCATTTCAGGTACATACTTCAAAGCGTGAAAAGTCTGTTCATTCTGAAAGTAACCATGAATTTGCTCCTGGTTCATGTAGAAAGCTGCGCTTTCCGGCTCATCCTGCCTACTGTATTTTCTTTTTACTTTGAATGACAGCATCTTGGGAATTTCACTGACTTGTACCAAAAGTATTTTATGTCTTGAAGTTAGAAAAAAACCCCACACATACTGCTAATAAAGTTAAACAGGAGCTAAAACAACAGGCTTAAAACTCTTCACAGATATCTCCATTTCAATTGTGATGCAAATATTGCTGCTTTTATTGCTTTCTATACAGATTCAAAACTAATCCAAACAACGTTATTACTATATATGTCCTTGTAGAGACAGTAAGTGATACCAACCATTAAAACATCCATGAAAGGACAGACCTGAACCTCATGTCTTAATGTGGCTGCAGATTTGACTTTCGACAGGTAATTATGCTGAGTAGAAGGATTGTGCTCTGAGGTTTAGACTGGATGTGAAACTTGCCGTGTAGGCAGTGATAGAAAACTTAAGTTCTTCAACAGTGATTTTGTGTGGTAGGGGCTAGCTTGTATAGCTTCTATTTCAAAAATGGAGGTGTTCAAGAAAAGCCTGGATGAGGCATTTGGTGCCATGGTCTAGATGACTGGATAGGGCTGGGTGATAAGTCGGTCTGGATGATCTTGGAGGTCTCTTCCAACCTGGTTGATTCAATGATTCTACATTTCTTAAAATGCCTGCACCTCATGAAGCTGACTGTGGAGAGATTTTTTTGCTAATAGGACATGAACTGATAAGTGATGAGCAATCCTCTGAAGTGTCCTTGAATCCATCTCAGACTCAGGAAGCCAGGTGGCAGGTGCCAGCCCCCCACATGCAGCTGCAGGAGGTAGAGTGCCAGCTGCAGGGGGCAGGGTCAGCCAGCTGCAGGGGACGGACTCCACAGGTTGTTGATCTAACTTATCTGTACCACGCACATAACCCTGGACCAGTCTGTACTTTCCACATGTACCAATCTTAAACTAAGTTAGCTGTGCACACCTCTTCCAAGTAAGCACATAACTCACTGTAACACGGAAAGAAAGAGGGGAATGACCATCTAACCATATTGGTGGCTCAAGAGTCGTTTAATCCAGGGTGCAACACCGGTAGCTGACAGTGCCAGTGGTCCTGTTCTGAGCTCCCCATCCTTCACACCACTGGAGTCATTGATGTCATTACATTTGTTCCTATCAATCAGGATATTTTTCTGATTTCCTGTTTTCTTCATAATCTCATTACATTTAGGGGCATTATTTTACCTTCTTTTTCCTTTGTTTGAAAATAGACCATGTTTGAAAATATTCATGCTGTTTTAATGATCAAGCACCACATTTAACTCAGTTACAAGAAATTGTTCAAGAGGTTCTTACAAACTTTCTCCTGGAATAAAAGAAAATACTTCAAACTCTGGAAATGTTAAATGAGTACTGCTTTAAAACTAGTTAATACGTAAGATTGCCTCAATAAACCGAATCAGTTCAGCCTAGAAAAATCCATCTGTCCTGCTCTTACACAGGTGACATACTTTTTTCTTTTTGCAGGTAATATCTTGTGTGCATGCATTAAATATATCCTTAAATATATCTTTAAATGATATATTTAAAGTATATCATTTAAAGTATATTTTAAGTTCTGGAATTTAACTTTGATGAAAAATAGTGTATAGCAATTGTTATATCCAAGTTTATCTTGGAAAATCATAATTCTCTTTTGTTCATCAGGGTTAGGTTTTTTTGTTTGATTGGTTGGGGTGGGTTTTGTTGTGTGTGTTTGATTTTTTTTTTGGGGGGGGGGAGTGTGTTAAGGTTTTGGTGTTATTTGTTGGTTGTGTTTTTGGTTTGTTTTCTCTTTGTTTTGTTTTTAGTTAATACTTTTCAATTCCCCTCACCCTCTTTCTCAGTTATCATTTTCTGTTCTGATATCAGACCACTCCATTTCATTTTAAATGCTATGTTTCTTGTGAAGAAACAGTCATTTCACATGAGATTTAGAAGAAAACTTTGTAAAGCAATAAAAGAAGACTGATGAATGGCAAATTCCATTCCTTTAAAAAAATTTGTTCTGTTTTCAAAGTCATTCTGAATTACTGATGCTTACTTAAACCTCTGAATTTGGTACAAACAAGTGAATTTCTCACCCGTGTGTATAAATTATCCTCTTGTCCATCAATAGAAACCTGCTACAAGACTCCAAGAGGCACACCTCTGTCTTCAGCTGCTTGAAGACTGTGAGCAGACAGAGGCTGTGAGACAGCCTTCCTTGGTGACTATGGGCTACTGTCTGTTCTCCTCACACCTTGGATACAACACAGTATCAAAGGGCAGAATATTCTATCTCTTTTCTTCTATGTCTTATATGGACATAGTGACATGCTTATATGTAGTGCTGTGATCAAACATTTACTGAAGTGTCTGAACATATGTGCCACATATCTGAGAAGTTTTCAGATACACATTTGAAAGGAAAAAAAAAAAAGAGAGAGAGAAGCAGAAAATATCATCTTAGGAACAATTAGCATTGAAAACTGGTTAAACAAGCAAACAAGTCTGTTTTTTTTTTTTCTCATATTTTCTTCTCTTCCCGAATGTCCTGGAGGTCCCGTGTACCCCAGAAATTTCCTCTCCCTCTGTGGTTTGAATGGGAGAGGAAAAAGGCGTGAAAAGACCTGTTTCTCCCTCCCTGCCCTGCAGGCGTGAAGCAGGGAGCAGGGGGGACCCTTACGGCACGAGGAGTGCCCCGTGCCGGGCCCGTGCTGCACTCGGCTGAGGATTGGCTGTGAGCTTTTCGCGCCTAGGCAGTGGTAACTCAGCTCNTGAGTAGCCTAGGCTCAGCCTATTTTGATAGTGGGGAACGCTATATATATTTATTAGCACAAATCCTTTTCCAATTACTGACTTAAAATTAGTCAAGTTTACCTGTGGCATCCTATTGTGTAGATATTCTCAAACAACCAAAAAGAACCTGCTAATTAAATATAAATTATCTTCTGTATATAGTTTTGGGGGCGGGTTTTTGGGAAATAAAATAACTCTAGTTTTATAAATCCCTGACTCGGCCAAATTAATTCCTGCCTCCATAACACCCTCCTCCTCCCCTCCCATTTCCCCTGTATTATGAATATGGTAACTGAGAGATTTAGAAATAGATTCCTAATTTAATCTGAATTTCCATATGTTCTGAGTCTCTATTAACATCAGACAATTCAGACATCTCATTCTTATGAAAATATTTTAAGAACTAAAGTACTATATAACTGCAGTCAGGCTGAAATGCATCTATATGGATGACAACAACTGTAAAAAGAACAAATCCACTTTTGTCAACAACCTTACAATTTCTATTCATGAATAACTTATGCCCTATTTCTGCTCAATTTCTGTTTAAGTTCCACTGGAAAGTTATACAGAACACTTTTTGCATAGAAATTGTTCTAGGTGGGGAGAAAAAAAACAACCAAACAAAAACCAAACCAATCAACCAAAGAAAAAAGAAACCACACCACACATGTAGTTCAGAGCTGATAAAGGTGATATTGGGGATACCCCAAATCTTCATGAGCAGCCTGATTCACCAGGCACTTGACAAACTTTAAGAGTGTGTCACTTGGAATAATGACTCTCTAGTGCTTTTTGCTGGACTAGCTGTTACTTCATTAGTATTCATCACCTATCATGGCTTGAAAGAACAATAATGTTAAACTAGAAAAGAAGGAAAAGATGCTGCTCCCTCATTGTGCTATGGCCTTCTTCTAGGAAAGATAACCCCTAAAATAGAATAAATGATAACTACAGGCTTCATATCATTAACAGCAATGGTAGCTAATTAGAAGCCATGTTAATGTTTTTAGCTAACATAGGAAATAGTTGAAGAAAAGGACAGAAATCAGAAAAGGAAGAAAGTAAGGAAAAAAAGTGCAAATAGCAAGGAGCTACAGAAATGCAGGCAGTGGAAAAATATTTATGTGCAGAGAGAGTGAGGAGAAGGGAAGAAAAAAAACCTGTAACAAAGAAATCAACGAATAGAAACACTTGGAACCAAAATCCTAATATGCAAATAATTGTTTAAAGAATGATGTTTTCCTGTACTGCATAAGAGCTACCATCATTAAGACTTGCTTTCAAAAACAGGACAACTTTTGACATGAAAATATTTTGCTGCTGTGCATGAAGATCCTTAAGTTCAGTTTCTCCCTAATAACTGAGCATGATGGTGCTGTTCCTAGTATTGTTTAATTTTATATTAACGTATTTTTGTTCATGTTTAGTGCACCTTTCTTGTGCAAACATATTTTAAGAACACTTTTCTCTCACAGAGGGAGTGATTTGCCATTGGAATGGGCTGCCCAGGGAGGTGGTGGAGTCACCATCCCTGGGGGTGTTCAGGAAAAGACTGGATGAGGTACTTCGTGCCATGGTCTAGTCAACTGGATAGAGCTGGGTGCTAGGTTGGACTGGATGATCTTGGAGGTCTCTTCCAACCTGGTTGATTCTATTCTATTCTATTCTATTCTATTCTATGCTATTCTGTTCTATTCTATTCTCGTCTGTTTTCTAAGGTGAGAAAAGTTTAATTACATTTTCATATGTAATAAGTAATACATATTTATCCTTAATCCTTTTTAGAGTGGAATAAAGTTCAAAAGCTGTACTTCTGTCTGTTATTACATAATATGCTGTGCTTTCCATGATATTTAATTGCATGATGTATTTTACAACAAAGAAGTGTTAATAAGTGTTTAAGTAGTATCTAAAAGAAAGTGTTATATTGTTCTTTCTACATGTTCTAGTTTGAAGCTAGCTAGAATGTTTTGGTAAGAAGAATTAATTGCAGGCTGTGAAACGGAAGCAATGGTGATGTCTACTTCACTCATAGGCTTGCTGAGATGTATAAGAACAAGAACACAAACATTGTTAACACAGTCGCTGTCTGGGCTTTGGGCTGAACTTCTCTCTCTCTCTAACCTAACTTGCCATCTTTGTGACTAATCCATCTGCATCCTAACCCCCCTGATTGACCCTCCATACCACCTTAAACATAAGGCAAGATATAGGGTAAGGTAGAGGGGTGGGAGGAAGATGGAAGGGTGATTGAGAGCCCCTCCTGGGGACTCAGGTTTCTGGGAGGGGAGTTGTGTTTCTGTATTACCTTTTAACCTTGTATATCTCTGTCTATAGCTGTATATACTGTAAACATCTGCTTGTATATTGTGCTAAGCTGTAAATATAAAGCTTCATTCAATTTCCAGAGCCACTGAGTTTAGTCTGGGTGATTTTCCAAAGTGGGGGGGTCGGGTAACACTCAAACCATCACACTACAGGAGAGTCATTAGTACAGGCCAGTGAAATCAATAATTTTGCAATATAATCTTTTTTTCCCTAACTTCTATTAATCCTAAATGCATCATTTATGGTTGTTTAAATGAAAAACAGCTGCAATCTTATTTGTTGTAGGTTATCAAGAAAAATAAAAAACAGAATCTGACATTCAAGTTTAGTAGCTCTCTTTTCAGAACAACATCTTAGTCTTGTAAGAAAAAGAATTAATCACACACAGGTCTCGGGAACCAGAAGCCAGACACTGGAAAATGGATGAAAGCCCATGTTGGTTAAGCTTATTGTTCAGAACAACTTCATACACATGCTTTCATAAAACCTAAAAAAATACCCAAGCCAAACCAAAACCAACCCAACCCAACCCAACCAACCAAAGAAATGAACCCAAACCCATCCCACCAAAAAATAAAACCCCAAACCCTGTACAAAATGTCACACGGGGAAAACTTCTGTATTTGAGGGTGATTGTGATACTTCTGGGGTTTGGATTTTTGACATCACAAATATGAGAGCAGAGCAATGGGAGGACAGTGGCGGTACCAGTTCAAGCCTCCTTTGGTGGAATCCCAGCTTTGCACTGCTCAAGGTAGTGGCTCGTAGTGGCTCAGTTTTGCAGCATTGCACCACAAGTCTAGGTAGCACTATCTGGATGTAGTTCTTAAGCCAAGAGTGTAGAAGTCCTGGAAGGAGGCTGGTGAAGACATCCAGGCTGGGGCAGGCTGGCAGAGATGTTTCTGGGGTTCTGACTGCATACATTCTGGTGTTCTCACTACATACAGAGAAGTTATATTTCAGCTCAATTTTCATCTGGATTTTAGCTAACCGAAGAAAAAAAAACAAAACAAGCCAAAATCCAACCAAACAAACAACCTCCAACCAACAAACAACAAAAACAAACAACAACAAAAACAAGCAACAACAAAAACAAGCAATAACAAAAACCCCAAACAAAACCAAACTAAAATAGGAAAGAAACAAACAAACTAACAAAAACCCACAAACAAACAAACCAAAAGCCTGCATTAAAAGCTACCAAAGAATAAAAGGGTACCAGGAATACCTACAGTGTTTAAACTGACCTCACACAAGTTTATGTGTAAGTGAGGCTTTAAAAATGCCTGTGAGGAAAAGTTTAATTTTCTGAAGCTGTATTCATTGATTGAATATCTTCTTTAAAGCAGAGAAGTAAATTTTAGCCAGGTGGGGGTCAGTCTCTTCTCCCAGGCAACCAGCAACAGAACAAGGGGACACAGTCTCAAGTTGTGCTGGGGGAGGTCTAGGCTGGATGTCAGGAGGAAATTCTTTCCAGAGAGAGTGATTGGCATTGGAATGGGCTGCCCAGGGAGGTGGTGGAGTCACCGTCCCTGGAGGTGTTCAAGAAAAGACTGGATGAGGCATTTAGTGCCATGGTCTAGCTGATTCGCTAGGGCTGGGTGCTAGGTTGGACTGGATGATCTTAGAGGTCTTTTCCAACTTGGTTGATTTTATGATTCTATGATTCTATGTAGTTTATTCTCATGAAATGGTTGTCTAGGGCAAAAAGAGAATGTTAATTTTCCAGTTTTTATGCCCTCCTCACTGCATTTGCCAGCTTTCTGATGGGAAACTCAGAGCAATGGCGAATTGGAATGATAATCTATCTCTTAAAATGGAATATTTTCATCGTTTGAAACAAGATTTTTGAAAGAGGTATTGTATCAAATACATGTAGTAAAATAGAAGCAAAAAAAAAAAAAGCATTTTTGTAGTCATAAACACACACTGATTTTCACACAATAAAAAATTTCTGAACTCCTCTAAAATAATAGTGTGGATTGCTGCAGAAATAACATTAAATTACTGTTTCTTTTGATGACATTGGCATTTATGAAGATTATGGGCTTTGGTCAATTTTTGTTCTCCATTTTTGCCTGCTACGAGGACTTTCACAGTATCACAGTATCAGAGTATCACCAAGGTTGGAAGAGACCTCACAGATCATCAAGTCCAACTTGTTACCACAGAGCTCAAGGCTAGACCATGGCACCAAATGCCACGTCCAATCCTGCCTTGAACAGCTCCAGGGACGGCTACTCCACCACCTCCCTGGGCAGCCCATTCCAGTAGCCAATGACTCTCTCAGTGAAGAACTTTCTCCTCACCTCAAGCCTAAATTTCCCCTGGCACAGCTTGAGGCTGTGTCCTCTCTTTCTGGTGCTGGCTGCCTGAGAGAAGAGAGCAACCTCCTCCTGGCTACAACCACCCCTCAAGTAGTTGTAGACAGCAATAAGGTCTCCCCTGAGCCTTCTCTTCTCCAATCTAAACAATCTCAGCTCCCTCAGTCTCTCCTCGTAGGGCTTGTGCTCAAGGACTCTCACCAGCGTCGTTGCCCTTGACTTTTTAAGTCTGCAAACAAAACCAATTTAAGAAGTAAAGAAGTAAAGCAAAGAAAAGAAAGAGAAGAAAAGAAAAATAAGAAGAGAAGAAGCACACAGGAAGCTTTAAAAGGAAAAGATAGATTTCACGGGGCATCTGTTTAGCTAGCTCTAGTTGAAAATGGCATTCAAGTGTAAAACATCAATATGTCAGGCACATTACTAATATAATTTTTATGACAGCATAACATATTGTGAAGACATGATCCTTTTCCATTTTCTTCAGCTCCATTCAGCTGCCTGTCCTATGCACAAATCCTCTTTCAGCTAACCATTTTTGGGTGAAAAACTAAAATCTCTACGCCAGTAATTTAGGCTAACCAGCATCTTTGCTTTATATTCTGCAATTACCATTCAAGTAAGTAATCTCCCACTGTTAAGTATTCAGCAAAACTACACATATCCCAGTGTGGCCCAGATGGCAGCATGCACTACAGGGGACTTTACTGCATCCAGAATTTCTGTGCTGCTGCTACCTGTAGGAATTTAGACTGCAGAATGAAGAACAGAATGAATCAATGAGAAGATTTAAAATGCGTACGTATTTACGTATGAATTTCAACAGGCAGGGGAAAGAAAGTTGTCAAAAAATCCTTTTGTTTTACTAAAAATTTCAATTATACTTTCATGAAGGCAGCCCAGCATGAATTTATGCAATAATTAGAGTATTAAAAACAGCAAAATCAACTTCTTTATAATATGTATAGATGTCCAGAGAGCAAAAAAGGAAACTTAACACTTTTTAGAATAGAATAGAATAGAATGGAATGGAATGGAATAGAATAGAATAGAATAGAATAGAATAGAATAGAACAGAATCAACGAGGTTGGAAGAGACCTCCAAGATCATCCAGTCCAACCTAGCACTCAGCCCTATCCAGTCAACTAGACCATGGCACTAAGTGCCTCAGCCAGTCTTTTTTTGAACACCCCCAGGGACAGTGACTCCACCACCTCCCTGGGCAGCCCATTCCAATGCCAATCACTCTCTCTGGCAAGAACTTCCTCCTAACATCCAGCCCATACTTCCCCCGGCACAACTTGAGACTGTGTCCCCTTGTTCTATTGCTGGTTGCCTGGGAGAAGAGACCAACCTCCACCTGGCTACAGCCTCCCTTCAGGTAGTTGTAGACAGCAATGAGGTCGCCCCTGAGCCTCCTCTTCTCCAGGCTAAACAACCTCAGCTCCCTCAGCCTCGGAAAAAACTGCACTAAAACATAGTAAAGAAACAAACTTATTCTGTATAAATTCTCATAGTTCTAAATCATGAATTTTGAATGCTTGGAGTTGATTATCCTTTGAAATTTTATCATTTGCATTGACTCTGTGTATTGACTTTAATACAATTCCTATGAAATACTGCATTGTCCTGATCCCTTGGTCAGAAAGTAGACAATTTATTTCCTCTGTTTCTGTCCTGAAGTCCTGTGTATCCCAAAATTCCTCTCCCTCTGTGGTTTGAATGGGAGAGGAGAAGGTGCAAATAGACCTGTTCCCCCCCTGCCCTGCAGGTGTGAAGGGTGGGGAGCAAAAGGCCCTTCCGGCATGAGGGGTGCCCTGTGCAGATACCCATGCTGGAATCAGGCTGTGATTGGCTGTGGTCTTCGTGCCTAGGCAGTGGCAACTCAGCTCTTTGTCTAGGAAGGGTATAAATATTGGGGGACTTTCTACCTTGGGGTTCCTGCCTTAGAGTTCTCCCTGGCCTGGACAGATNATTAAAACTAAATTAATTTCTGTATATAATGTTGGGGGTGGGTTTTTGGGAAAATAAAATAACTCTATATTTATACATATTCCTGACTTGGCCGCATTAATTCCCTGCCTCCACAACAGTTTCTGAACTACTTATGGTTCATATAGTTTCCAGTTCTCTCTTCAGTTCTTTTCTACAAGTTTATTCTTTGAATATATGATAAATCAAAAAAGAAATATGCAACCATTATAAGAGAGGTATACTATGCTTAATCTATAATCTAATAACTGAAAGTAGCTTCCATAGAAATTAAAATAATTCAGTATTGTATCAAAATTATTGCAGTTGTGGAATATGTTTGTTTTGACAAGATTTATTAAAAGCAAACCAAAATATAATCCAAAACATTTATTAGTATCTTCTCATGTTTCTTTTCTAAGCAGACAGTATAGGAATGGCAATACTGTATCAATTAAAACGTTTATATACAAATATACTGATTTCAGAAATACCACATCCAGTATCTGATAGTAAAAAAAACCCTAACCAATTAACCAACCAACTAAAAAAAAACCCACCCCACTCTGTTCTGTGAATTGAAACAAAAATATGGATTTAATGTTAGAACTTGTCTGCTAAATATTGTATCTTAATAATTTAAATTCTTCAAACTAGTAGCCTATTCCAGTTCCTCAAATCTGCTAAAAGATTAATAAACTTTTCAGAAAGCAGTTACACTGAGGAATGCTGTAAATGTATGGTACACAACTTATTTTCTGAGAGAATTGATGGAAGTTAGAAATAAGTAAACTTTTAGTCACAGAAGGCAGAGGAAAGCACTTGCGCAGAAACCTGATGTTGAATTTGCCTAACTCTGTATCGATTGCTCAAATTAATACTTAACCCTCAGTAACATTAGCAAAAAAAATGATTTTATGAATGTTTCTTTAAAAAAAAACAACAAAAGAAACCAAACCAAACCAGCAAACCTAAAGCAAAATCTAACTGTTGTGGAAACCTGTTTAGCTTGCCGTGGGAACATGGTCAGGGCCCCACAGATCAATGTGATCAAGGCAATGCCACATGGACTACAGATGATTCAATGGGAATTATGCCAGAGGCATTTAGTGATCATTTCAGCTCTCAATATATACCCTCAGGGCATAAAGCACACACCTACACATTAGCATACTTAGTCAAGGACAACCCACTCCATCAGCATAAACCACACCTTGTTTTCCTCATTATCGAGGTGTCCGTTATCTATCCCTTCTGAGATAAGTTACCCAGCTGCTTGTGAGAACCAAGGTCACAATCTGTCTGTTATTATTCTTCTTCACTCCATTCCCACATCTAACCATGTAATTTTTTCAGAATTTCATGAAAAACACCAGTTATTTCTGTTACTATTTGGACTTCTTTTCATATGGGTGATTTATACCTCTAACTGTTTAACAAAATCTTCTAATTCCACATATTTACCCTCACTGATTCTATGATTATATCAGTATGGGTTTCCACTAACTGTTACCCATTTTTTCCCTGATGAATAAATAGTTCAGAGACACAGCAGTAGAATAGTGGCATAAAGACACAAAGGCCAAAGGCTATCTAACATAATGGAATGAAACTCATTTGTGGATACAAGATCGAATCGTAGTGTAGGTTTTCTTAGTGCTAATACACCTGTCATAACTTGAGAAGTGAATATTAGACATATAATAGTATATACTACCTAGAGAGGTGGTGGAGTCACCATCCTTGGAGA
>WAAF01003471.1:426880-500005 GCA_013400475.1 Tricholaema leucomelas | reverse complement strand
TCTCCAGCCACTCTGTCCCCAGCCTGTAGCACTGCTTGGGGTTGTTGTGGCCAAAGTGCACAATGTGTCTGCATTGTTTTGCTCCTCATCCCAAGGAGTCCTCCTGAACCATGAAAGTGGATACACAACCCTGCAGCAAAGATCCATTTCAAAATATTTTGCAGTGAAAGTAAAATAACTCAGCATAAAGTACAACATGTTCCTCAAAGTACATTCTTGTAAGTACATGTTGTTGTGAACTTTTTGTATCATTTTCTGGATTGATTAAGAACTTCTTTATTATTTGTTGTTGTTGTTGTTCAATAAGGTCTACAGAGTGGCTTGAAAGAGAGCCCCCAACACAAGAAGGACATGGAACTGCTGGAGCCAGTCCAGAGGAGAGCCACCAAGATGCTCAGAGGGCTGCAGCAGCTCTGCTATGAGGACAGGCTGAGAGAGTTGGGGCTCTGCAGCCTGGAGAAGAGAAGGCTTCCAGGAGACCTTAGAGTGGCTTTGCAGTATCTGAAGGGAGCCTACAGGAAGGCTGGGGAGGGACTATTGACAAGGTCTGGGAATGTCAGGACGAGGGGGAATGGGTTTAAACTGGCAGAGGGGAGATTTAGACTGGATGTTAGGAGGAAGTTCTTTACAGTGAGGGTGGTGAGACACTGGCACAGGTTGCCCAGGGAGGTTGTGGATGCTTCCTCCCTGGAGGCGTTTAAGGCCAGGCTGGATGAGGCCTTGAGCAGCCTGCTCTAGTGGGAGGTGTCCCTGCCTATGGCAGGGGGTTGGAGCTGGATGATCCTTGAGGTCCCTTCCAACCTGAACCATTCTATGATTCTATGATTTCTGAGTTATGTCCTTTTGCTGCTCAGTCTGGGCAAAAAAAGTGATGTGAATTGTCTCATACTACCTGACAGAGATTCAAGCAAAAAAAAAAACCCAACACTTGAAAGAGCTCAGAAACCAGTGTCATAAACTGACTAAGGGAGCATTTGAAGAGCTCAACTCAAATATCCTCCAGAGACAGATATGTGGCTGAGCTTAAGGGCTCTTTTTTCTGGTTGGTTGTTGGGGTTTTTTTTGTTTGCTTGTTTCATTTTGTTTCTACAGGATCGGTAGTTTTATTCCCCTAAAAATGGAATACTAACACTTTTGATCCCAATTCTCTCTGGCAGCCTTTCCAGTTTCCATCATCTGGCAACCTAGCAAGGATTAGGAGACTTCCTGATGTCCTGCTCCTCCCTGAAAAGGAACACATGGCTGATGTACTCTTTTTCTTGTCGTATTAAAGCACACAACCAGTGGGGATGTCTTGCTGCTTTCCACTTGGTGTTAGCTCTTGTACTTCCCCTGCTGCACTAATCTGATAAAACACAGTGATAATGGAACAGATTTGTAACTCTTAAAGGTGTCAGCCAGCCATAAAAGTTCTGCAAATCATTATCACATATCTGATCGCTCTAGAAGCCATAATTCATTTGTAGGACACTTCCATCTTCAATTCCAGGCATCTTTTATAACTTCATCTAGAGATATTCCTGGCATCTGAATAATCAGGGTGTTTTCCAGTAACAACCCAAAGCCCAACACAGTTTAACCTGAAGCAACCTGCACCTCCCATCAGCCAGGTTTTGGCAGCATCACAACAGCAGCACCCACCAAGGGTGGGTTTCATCCCTCTGCCAACATATGCTTCATACAAAGTATCTGAGTGCTAATTTAAGCAAAAGCTCAGGGTCTTCTTCCAAAAGTGCCCTTAACTCTATGTTCTCACCTTTAGAGGCTGCTCTGAGGTGATTTACCAGGCAATCCCTGCAGGTATTAATTTATTAGGCACACATTAGACAGTTTCAAGGCCCAGCTTGACAGGGTGCTGGGCCATCTCATTTAAACAATATTCTTACCCTGAAAGGTAGGATTAGATGATCCTTGAGGTCCCTTCCAACCTGGCATTCTATGAATCTATGAATTGTCCTCTTGCTATGTTTAAAACTTTCAATTCCTCCACAGGTTTTAAGCAATGTTAAGGTCCCAAGCACAGGTCTTTAGCTGTTTATGGACATTCACCAGTGGAAAGTTAGACTTCTTTGGCAGCTGAGTATGGGGTCTGAAGTTGTAAAGTTTAATTAAGCCACTTTAGAAGTAGTAAAATAGGAGTAATTCTCATCTTAAAGTAACTTAGCTTACATCACCTGAGCAGCAGACAGAAAAACAGTGAGGCTGACATATGTCCCACACTTAACTAAAGACTTTGGTAGGAGGAAAGACAAACTCCCCATTGACCTCATTAGGTCTGTGCACTCTCCACATCATGAACAAGAACATTAAAGCCTTTCAGAAAACTACAGACCTACCTGCCCTTGAGGATGAGCTTTCCTGTTTGATTTTACTGCCCTAGAAGCTAGAAGTAAAACTGCAGTTTCAAGCTGGTAATTACTTGGCACATAAATAAAACTCCAGCATTGCTGGACCCTGGAAAGCTGGACTACTGTGTAAGCTTCCATTGTATCCTTTTATTCACCCTTCCTTTCTAGAGACAGACCCTAAACTTGAAATAAAACAGAAGGGACAGTCAGCAGGAGGAGAGAGAGAGAGCTAAGTGCATGCTAGTTTTTACTTTTGGTTTCTGTGTTATGGGCAAGAAGCCAGAAGCAAATTATTCATTAAACAACAAGCAATGCTATGGTTTTTGATGTGTCCCTACAATGGTTTTCAGATGAATGGACATAAAATATTCCCACATCAAGCTATAGTCAAGAAAGGTGACATGCTTGTTATAACTGTTTCTGGCATGCCTGCCATCAGGTATGGCCCAAGAGAGGCAGATAGGGAGGACGTGGTGGAAGGGAGGATAACTCATCTAGTGAAAATCCACTCCCAATTCATCCAGCTCATTCCAGTGAGCAGGGAAGATTATTAGCACCTGCACATTGCCACTCTGACACTTTTCAGGATGTTCCTCAAGCATGCCTACACAAGCATCCTGTTGTAATGCCTGCCATGAAAAATCAGGTGGGAAGGAAGATGCCATGGAGGAGAACTGCTGTGCTCAAGATAAGACCTTTAGTAGGAGCTGCTGTGGCTCAGAGACACACGGAAGTGAATAGTATGTAGAAACAACCAACAGAGACCAACATTCCTCTTGTTGGAGGAACACTGGACAAGAATATTCTTTCAGGTCTAGTCAGGTGTTTGGTCAATCCAAAATTCAGGTAACCAAGCTTTGACAGAGTCATGACAGGGAGAAGACAACACTGTTAATTGCAAGGCAAGTTTCTGGTCACTTCACTATGAAAAAGCCATAGACATTTCAAGCTCTTCAAAGGTCATGACCAGCACTATGTGAAGTTAAAGATCAGTTTTCGTGCTCTCAATTGCAAAGACACCACTGGTCCCCTGTTTGCTCCAGCTTTTAATGTGATGGTATAAACAAGAAAAGCTGCCTGGAAATCTTGGGCTCCAGAACACTGTGTTTAGAAACAACAACAAAAATGATCCACCCAAAACACACTGTGAAGTCTATTTTTTTCCTAGTTGGATTACCAAACATATTGTGGACAATGAGCATGGTTGATGGAATTGCTACATCTGCTTCTTGACCTGTTTTACTGAAAGGCTACTTCAAAAACATCTGACTCTGTAATCTCACTCCTTCTTTCCCCAAATTAACAAAGACCTACGAGTTACAAATCACCAATTCTTAGCTGAAGCACAGACCATGAAAAGAATGTGTTCAACCAGTGGTATGTTGCAGGCCTCTGGGGCAGGCTAAATCACTCCAAAGTTCTCCACTTCCAAAGTCAAGTTTTTGTTCCATTAGCCAAGACCAGTAAGGTGACCTGGACCTGGACCTCTTGAACTGGAGACACTGATTCAGAGGATGAGTGTGAATTCCAGCAAATATAAACTGAAGAGCATTATTCCTCTTCCTCCCAGCTGCAGGAGGCAAAACCCAAGCTCTGTCTATTCCAGATCATCTGTTCAACATTTCAAGGAAACAAGTTACCCATAAAGTTAGTCAGGATGCTCAGATCCTCCTGAAGAACAGAGAGGAGAAGGAATTTCTTGCCTTTCCTTTCCTGAAATCTGACCCTGGTGAACAATAAAACCGTGGTCACATCACACACAGTTACTGTGGCTTCAGCAGAAGGAAGAAGGAAACCTGTGATTTCTGCCTCCAGAGTGATGCCCACTTCTGACATTCTCTTGCCTGCCACAGGCTACTCCATAGTTCGTGCTCTCTACCACAGTCCTTTTAGGAGCAAGGGAAGATGTTTCTCCAAGACTTTTGTCTTCCAGGAATGAAAACATGAGGTTAGATTTATTTGGGAGTTTCTTCCAAGGATGGCAAAAAAGAAGGAGAGTTGGAAAGGAGTGAGCATTCCCAGTAGGTGAGGTCCCCTCTGAGAGGTCCAGCACAAAACAAGTCAGTATTATTCTACCAGCATAGTTTGCATTGAATATTTCCTCCTTTTAGCAATGAAACTGAAGACTGAGATCTGAGCTTTTACAAGGCTGCCAGCTAGAATACCAGGATTAAATGTCAGCTCTATACCTCCTGTATATTTTTTACAGATATGAATGTGAAATATGAAATTGCAACCAAAGTGCTGTCCTTGCTCTGTAGGTAGCCTTTCCTCTGTCAGCTGTAGGGGGGAAAAGCCTTCCTGGAAACCTTCCATTGTCTTAAGTGTTCTTGAAGATCATCTAGTGCACCACTTAATCTCTTATTCTGGAATGTTGTCTTATGCTGCTGTTGAGACTGACCTAGGGCATGCCTAAGATTCCCGATCCAGGTGACATGGTGAAAACCTGGAGCTGGTCTCATTGCAGTTTCACGCCTTGCATGCTGCAAACTATGCCCTCCTTGGTTAGTTCATGTCTTCTGGCTGATGGGTCTGCACCTTGTGACACAGGATGGAGTCACCAGCGAGGGTATGGGTTGATGAAAAGCTCAACATGAGCCGGCAGTGTGCACATGCAGCCCAGACAGCAGCCCTGTGCTGGACTGCATCAAGAGCAGTGTGGCCAGCAGGGCAAGGGAGGGGATTCTCCCCCTTTACTCTGCTCTCCTCAGACCCCACCTGCAGTACTGTGTGCAGTTCTGGAGCCCCCAACACAAGAAGGACATGGAACTGCTGGAGCGGGTCCAGAGGAGAGCCACAAAGATGCTCAGAGGGATGCAGTAGCTCTGCTATGAGGACAGGCTGAGAGAGTTGGGGCTCTGCAGCCTGGAGAAGAGAAGGCTTTGAGGAGACCTTAGAGTGGCTTTCCAGTATCTGAAGGAAGCCTACAGGAAGGCTGGGGAGGGACTATTGACAAGGTCTGGTAATGTCAGGACGAGGGGGAATGGGTTTAAGGTGGAAGAGGGGAGATTCCGACTGGATGTTAGGAGGAAGTTCTTTACAGTGAGGGTGGTAAGACACTGGCACAGGTTGCCCAGGGAGGTTGTGGATGCTTCCTTCCTGGAGGCATTTAAGGCCAGGCTGGATGAGGCCTTGAGCAACCTGCTCTAGTGGGAGGTGTCCCTGCCTATGGCAGGGGGTTGGAGCTGGATGATCCTTGAGGTCCCTTCCAACCTAAACCATTCTATGATTCTAGCTTGGGCTTTTTCACTTAGTAAAGGTGCCCCTTTGGGTTAAGTTTTTGGAGCACCTACTGCTTCTTGCTACTTTTACTACTGATGAAATGAGTCTCAGGTCTCAACAACCTTCAGGCCACTACAGGCATGCAAGACAGTACATCCTTCATGCTATTTAACCTCCTGTGTGGGATGGCAGGAGGCAAGGAACAGGAAGATCATGGTGGGTGTACAGGAAGGGTGCAGCGGCCTCGAGCTCTCCTGGTACGGGTGTTTATTACTTTCCCAATACGATAAAGCTGAGATCAGTCCCTTTCATGCCAGCACTACTGAACTATTATTGTTTCCTGCATGTGGAGGTGGAAATGTCATATTTCAGCCCTGGTTGGCTTTTTTTCTTAATTTGTGGTTTCCCTGTGTTCAAATGGACTAAGGGAAGTAATATGTCCTCTGTAATAGTCAGAAACAGCTGCTTTCATGTGATCTCAGAGCCCATTAGGCAGTGCCAGTCTTGAAGGTGTTACTGGAGGAAGTGTTTGTATTGCCAAGATTTCTCACGTCCGTAGGGCTGAGGTACCATAGAAAAGCCACTTCTCAGAGCATCAGCAAAAACCTTCTCGCAGCAATTCAGGCCAAAACTGGCAGAGTTTTGTGCTAAACTGGATTTGTGCACATTTATGATCATCAGGGGACTTTGTCACAGCATGCAAGTCTTGGGTTTCTGCCTTGGTGCAGAGAATTCAAACCCGAACACACATCTCTTTCTGTCTGCTTCATCTTTCTGGAGCCAGCACCGGCACAAACAACTCTTTACAGTCCCCTCCTTACCAAAGCAACAACTTACACCCTCGTGTTTTTGAAACCAGCTGGCTTTGGTTTTCATTACAGTAAGGCCTGATTAACCTGGCACTCCTTGCTCTTCACTGCATAAGGGCATGAGGCCAGCAATGACACAGAGTAGCAGCAAAGGACACTTCAGAAGGTCCAAGCAGAAACCAACTGCGTGAGATAAGTTTTCAAACCTCAGCTGTTCTCCTGCAACATGTGGGAGTAGTTTAATGAGTCTGAGAAAGAACACATAAGGGAGAACTGGAAAGCAAAGGTCCTGGTGCAGTGAGAAAACACAAGTGACATTATGCCCCATCTCTGGAAGTGTCCAAGGCATGTTAGATGAGGCTTTGAGCAACCAGGAAGAACCAGGAAGGTGTCCCTGCTTATGGCAAGGGAACTGGAACTAGATGTTCTTTAAGGTCCTTTCCAACCCAAACCATGGCAATAGTAACTAATAGAATTGCATTGGTAATTTTAGTTAGGGAGTTGATTCCTACTTCTTATCGTGACAGATGCCAAAGGCTCTCTGCAATTTGCCTGCTTTCAGTTACAAAATGTCAGGACCTTCAAGGACTCAATAGATATTCTATTTACATATCATTTGCCTAGAGAATGATCCACATCTGCACATTTACATAACCAGTAACACAGCATGTGGCCAGCCAAAAATCAGCTAGCTGGTTACAAGCACACCCTTAGTCTTGGTGAGTGCCCTGTGAGCCTAACAGTGTTGTGGAAAGCACTAATTGGCCCAAATTGGAGCCAGTTTGGTTGTACAAGACCTGTAAGAGTCTAACCATTATCTAACTCTAACAAGTCTGGTGCTAAACCATGTCCCTCAGCACCACATTTCTGGGTCTTTTAAACACCTGCAGGGACAGGAATTCAACCACCTCCTTGGGGAGCCTGTTCCACTGTTTGGGAACCCTTGCAGTGAAGAAGTCTATTCTAATGTTCAGTCTTGACCTTCCTTAGTGCAACCTGAGGCCATTTCCTCTTCCCACCATTTCACTCTTCCTAGACTGATGCCATTGCAAAAAAATTGTCCAAGAGTTTTCAGATTTCCTAAAACTGAAACAACTTACTGAACTACTGGACTGTGGAAGAAGCAGACAAGAAAAGATGAGTCTGTCCATCTCATTTCTCTGAGATGCCAGTGAGTGCCAGTGCCACAGCCTTGTGCTCCCTCCCTGTGGTCCTGGCTGATATTTTCTGTGGGGAAAAGGCAGGCATGGGGCTGGTCCTGCCCCACTAACACAGCTCTGGCATCCTGCTGCAAACTGCTGCTGGCTTCCCCACTCACCTTAGGGTTCTCTGTGGAGTCATCACCTCCACTGTGGACAATCTTGAGCCACTTACCTACCCCTCCTGTCCCACTGGGCTCCTGCTCTCATAGTTGACTGCAGAGATGGCAGCTGGAGATGGGCCATAGGTTGGTTGTCTCATCCTATGTCCTCTGGGATCCCCAGGAGGGACTGAAAAGGCCTCAATCCTTGGTGCTGCCTTTGAGCCTTTGCAGGAATGTGAAGGTGGACAGCCTCTTCTCCCTGGTTGCAAGCAACAGGACTAAAGGAAGCGGGTGCAAGCTGCACCAGAGGAGGTTTAGGCTGGATATTAGGAAGAACTAGGAAACATTTCTTCACTGAAACAGTTATCAAACATTGGAATGATCTGCCAGGGGCAGCAATGGAGTAACCACCCCTGGAAATGTTTCAATGGCATGTGGACCTGGTGCTGATGCACATGGTTTAGTGGTGTTCTTGCAGTGCTGGGTCGAAGGTTGGTCTGGCTGAGCTTGAAAGTCTCCTCCTACCAAAGATACTGTGGTTCTGTAAACTCACAGTGGCAACCACAGCAACGATGGAAGAAAAACAACACAGGTTCTGCAACACAGCTGCTGTTGTCCTAATTCAAAGTGAAATAATCTGCTAGAGAAGAAAGGAGATAAAGTCATTTCTCGCAAGCTTACAGCCCAGTGAAGGGAACTCCAGGGTGTCGAGACAACTCTTCTTGACGGAAAACCTAGGAAGCAGTAAACTCCCCACAAAAGTTACCAGACTTTCAAAGTCATATCTTGTAATTTAAACCATCTGTTTGCATATTCAGTGAGAGAAAACCTTCCATAAGGAACAAATCAGGTTAGAACTCTACAAGGAAGGGATCTTCCTATTGTTCTTAGTTTTCAAATGATATCTTCAGCAAGACCTGGAATATTTTATTTAGTAGATTCTTTTCTTCTCCCCTTTATCATAAGCTGGAATATTTTATCTGGTAGCTTATTTGTGTCCAAGCAAGCACTGAAAAATATTTTAAGGAGATAATAATACTGGTCAGGCCACACCTTGAGTACTGTGTCCAGTTCTGGGCTCCTCAATTCAAGAGAGATGTTGAGGTGCTGGAACGTGTCCAGAGAAGGGCAACAAGGCTGGTGAGGGGCCTGGAACACAAACCCTATGAGGAGAGGCTGAGGGAGCTGGGGGTGTGCAGCCTGGAGAAGAGGAGGCTCAGGGCAAACCTCATTGCTGTGTACAACTACCTGAAGGGAGGCTGTAGCCAGGTGGGGTTGGTCTCTTCTCCCAGACAACCAGCAATAGGACAAGGGGACACAGCCTCAAGTTGTGCCGGGGGAAGTCTAGGCTGGATGTTAGGAGGAAGTTCTTCACAGAGAGAGAGATTGGCATTGGAATGGGCTGCCCAGGGAGGTGATGGAGTCACCGTCCCCGGAGGTGTTGAAGCAAAGCCTGGATGAGGCACTTAGTGCCATGGTCTAGATGACTGGATAGGGCTGGGTGCTAGGTTGGACTGGATGATCTTGGAGGTCTCTTCCAGCCTGGTTGATTCTAATCTTATAGACCTCATTTCTGGCTTCTTTAGTTCCTTCAGGCTTCCTAGGATGATTTTGCAGAGTGGTTCACATGTCCTTTAGGGTCTTCTAGAAATATAAGGCAGGGGGGAAAAAAACCTCTTTCAGGTTGTTTGTGAGGTTTTGGGGTTTTTTTAAACCAAACCAAAAATAACTCCACTTTGCCCTCTGCTTTTGCCAAAATGCTTCAGAACATAAGGCTTCCTACAAACTAAGATCAGCTGCTACCAGCAGAAATAAATAGAAATGTGTCAATTACATTGCAAACATAAATAATTTGATCTGGCAGCTCAGTGGCTGCCAAAGTGTCATTAGCAACAGGCAAAGCTCACAACAGCAGCAGCATCCAGCAGCTCAGGTACAGCCTTCAGCATTACATGCATGGCACCATGTGAGGGCCTGAATTCATGACCACTGTGGTGCTGCGTGGTGTATCCTTGAGCCATGGCAAGGGCATTTTGGAGGAGACCCCAACAGCCCATAGAGAAGGTTCCAAAAGATCCCTGTGCAATGGATGCTTCCCCCATTGCTTCTCACACTGGGCCTTCTGCCAGCACATAGCTGAAGTCTAACTGTTTAAACCACAAGGAATTTCTCTTAGACCAGTCAGGAGAACTCGAATGTTCCTTTTTTCTTTTCTTTTGGTCTGGAATTTCTCAAGAAAAACTTTGCAATGACAGAATGTCTATGAGAAAAAAAAAAAAAAAGTTATTCCTGTCCCTGACAGGACTGAGGGAGACCTGAGCACCTGCCATGATTGTCAGGGCTTCTGCATCTTCTCATTCTCCTGTGCCTGTACATTCTCATGTAGGTCTACCCTTACTGCAGGAGACACCATTGTACATCGTTTCACCCTGGGCTAAAACCAGCTATGCAACTGTCCCTCAGTTTCCAGAACCAGCAGGTTTAGGAATGTCTGGATACCAGTTTTACAGGAGCTAGAGATGAGGGATACAACACCTAAGATAATTTTTAATCAAAGCAGTATTAAAAGAAATCCTCATTTCTGCAACTAGACAAACCAGAAGTTCTCAGGGAGAGACTCCTTCTAGAAGCCAGGCTGAGAGGCTGTGACTGCCTCTTCCCATCCTCTGCAGTATCCCTGAAATAGCTCCAACCAAACATTAATTCATGCTTCTTGACTAAACTATGGAAGAACTCATGGGAATCTCAGAGATAAAGGGTCTTTGGTTTTCCATAAATAGAAGCAATGGAAAGAGCATTCACGTTGCCTTGGACACTGACAGAAGAGTTTGCAGCTTCCCTGCAAATCTGTAGGATTCTATTGCTCTGTGCCTAAAAACATATTTACACTGGGAACAACAGCCTGTGTGGAAATGGCATCTTTTTATACTGGCAAACCACTGGAAAAAAAACTAAGCCACAGTCCTTGATAGACTTCTAGACCACATTGAAACAAATAGAATATAGGAAAACATGAGTAAACTTGAATTGACTTCAGGCGCAGAGAAAGCCTCTGGCTTTGTCAGCAAGTGTTGTTTAAAAGCAGCTCCTAGTTGTGTCCACTCTCCTGCAGCCCTTCACTTCAGCTCCCTCTGTTTATAGCTTGCAGAAATCTGGTGCTGAAGGGACAGATGTTAGCCATGACTCACCTCTTTCTGCTCATTTTTATCTCTAGGGGTAATAATCAGATCCTTCTGGCTAGGGAAGGTGTTGAAGCTAAGTTAGGTCCATCAAAATCAACTGCTCCTGGGGTTGCTATTGTCCAAGTAACGTTTAGTCTTTGTTCCTACAGCCTTAAGCTTCCTCTCAAATCCAGGACTGGAATTACAGACATAAAGGGTGTTTTCCACTGAACTGCAACATCATTTCTGTGTGCAGAGTAAGCAGCAAGGGAAGTCTGTTGGGTCTTGTAGGCTACAGGAAGGTCAATGAGTGTAACAGTAGCAATACTCATTTTTGATTTGGTGCTTATGATGTTTCACAGTCACAGAATCACACAGAATTGCCTGGAAAAGACTTTTAAGATCATCGAGTCCAATCAGTAACCCAACACTGACAAGTCCTTGGCTAAAGCATGTTCCTAAGCACCACATCTACACAGCTCCTAAGCACCTCCAGGGATGAGGGCTCCACCACCTCCCTGGACAGCTTGTTCCAGTGAAGAAATTCTTTCTGATATCCAATCTAAACTTCCCTTGGCACAACTTGTCATCATTTTCTCTCACCCTACCACTTGTTACTCAGTTGAACAGGCTGATCCTTCTCTTCTCTACAACCTCCTTTCAGGTAGACGTGGAGAGGGAGAATTTCTCCATTGAGCCTCCTTTTCTCCAGACTAAACAGCCAGTCTGACCACAATGGATGAGCAAATGCTGCATCAGACTGAAAACTGATTTCAGGTGACATTTGTTATGTCCTCTAGTGGTGACATGTAAAGGAGAAGCCTGTGCTGGCAGCAGAAGATCTATGGTATCATTTGCTCAGGACTATTCTCAGCAGCAAAGGGTACTAGAAGTAATGATTTGGGTCCTTCCAGTCCAGAAGCTAAGTAGAGAGCTCTCCTTCTCTGGAGACTTTCAATATGCCCCTGGATACATTCCTGTGCAGTCTACCCTAGGTGATCCCGCTTTTGAGAGAGGGGGGTTGGACTCAATGATCTCTGGAAGCCCCTTCCAACCTCTAATGTTCAGTGATTCTGTGGGTGACAAGTAGAGAGCTGCAGTTTGTTGACTTTCAGCACTGACTCATGCAGGCAGCCTGGATGTTCATCAACTCATCCACGGGAAAAGCTGCATTAGTCACTGTTTCCAGATGGATCTTGCAGCAGACACCACAACCTACCTCTTTCCTCCTGCAGCCTCCTGCCATCATTACTTACGGCCTTAAGTGGATGATTTGAAAAAATTCCAATATGAGATTAATTATATGGGTTGCTGATTACCCTGATCCTGGACAAAGCTCCCATATACACAGCAAAGGCCATGGAATCTCATCTGACATGGCTCGGGGGTAACTCTTTATGTGGTTGCACAGCTCTCCCCAAGGAAAGGAGTCGGTCTTTCTGCAGGAGAGAAAAAAAACTTGGCATGAGGGCAGGAAACACTCTGGGTTTTCTTTTTATGTCACATTCCTTTTCTCTGAGGTTCTTTTCCTCCTCCAAGAGCAGGGCTGACAGTAATTTGCTTCCAGGTTTCAGATGTAATCCCTCTTTGAACGAGCTGCCATTGCCTTTCACTGGGACTACTCTTCCTGACACTGGTAGCATTTATTTGTCATGGCTGAGGAAGAGAAGTGAACTGAATCACACATATATCCATTTCTAAGAAAGGCTCTTAAAGGTCTCCAAGATGCTTTCCTCTAAGTGTTCCTATGTGTTGTCTGAATGGCTGCCAGACCACCAGCCATGAGGCGCTATCAAGTGCAACAACTCTTTCTTATTTCATCTATTCCTCCAGTTGGAAACAATCAAATATTGCTGGTGTTCTGTGGAAAAGCAGCCATGAAAGCTCAGTGACGTTTGGAGAAACAAATGGGACTTTCATCACATCATAATAATAGGCAGGATCATCTTTACATCTGTCATTTCTGCCCCTTTTCCTGGAACACCGCTGAAAGGAAACACATTCACATTCATCTTAGCTGGACTAGGTATCAACACCATCTCTGCTTGATACTGGACTTGAGTAGTTGGTTTTTCTGTAAGTAGAGCTAAGAGAAAGAAGATGGAAAACATAAAGATTTTCCCAATGTTTGAATGGTTTGGACCATGTGAGCTCCTGGACCTTGATAACTGTGCACAGAGCTACTATTACTGTGACCAATACTCCATCTCCACAGGGAAGTAAATAGAATAGAATAGAATCAACCAGGTTGGAAGAGACCTCCAAGATCATCCAGTCCAACCTAGCACCCAGCCCTAGCNCAGGCTGCACACCCCCAGCTCCCTCAGCCTCTCCTCACAGGGCTGTGCTCCAGGCCCCTCACCAGCCTTGTTGCCCTTCTCTGGACACCTTCCAGCACCTCAACATCTCTCTTGAATTGAGGAGCCCAGAACTGGACACAGTACTCAAGGTGTGGCCTGGCCAGTGTTGAAGTAGATACTGCAAAGAGCATTATTTTATAAGCACCTGCCTGTTTCCATAACTCTTGGGTTTTTTACCCACTTGAACACAGTTTGCACACATATTTTACCATCTCCTCTGCATACCTCAGAGGCTGCAGCCACAACAGCTCTTTCTAGAGTGTCTGCTTGGAGCTAACAAGCTACGACGGGGTAAAGATATTGACCTGCTCCAAAGTAGGAAGGCTCTGCAAAGAGATCTGGACAGGCTGGGTTGATGGGCCAAGGTCAGTCGTGTGAGGTTTAACAAGGCCACGTGCCAGGTCCTAGGGGCAAGAGGGGAGGGAATCTTAGGCTTCTTGTGGAGCCTCCATCTGCTGCCTTTGCCTCAAAGTGTGGCTTTACCAAACTATCTCCCTCTCGTACTCTTTGATACTCCTTAACCTTTCCATTTCTTCTTTTAGGTCTGCCACCAGGGTGAGAAAATCATTCACCTGCTCACACTGCACTCAGGTGTCATCGCTGCTGTCTTCTGGTACAAGTGCCAGGCTCAGGCACTCCTGCAGCTGGAGACTTGCAGAGCTGCATGCTTGTGTGGGAATTCTGTCTGGATTGTCACAATCCTTTTGGCAAGTGCTAACCACAGCTAGAGCCTCTTCTGGGAAGGCTTTGACCACTAGTTGAGTTTGCCTCTTGAGCCAAGATGGGGACCAGTGAACACCAACTGAACTTACCTCCTATGCTGCAGAGCTCTCAGCACCTTGCCTGCTCACCCTTCTGCCCAGCTGCCACACCACATCTGGATGATGTGCCAGGCCCTGTTTGCTCACCAGAGTTCTGTGTGCTACCAACCCTTTTACAATGTCCCTCCACTGCTGCTTCCTCCGAGCATGCTCCCAGATTCAAAAACCAAAGCAACCCCCAGGCCAAATTAGAAGCTTTTTCATGCCAGGAACATTTTCTGCCTCACTGACTACATCAGGTAATATTTTGGAGTCTTGGCAATCTCTCTCCAAACACCATCTTTTGAAGAGCTGATGGACCCATCAGGGGATTAATTATCCCAGCAGGACTCAGAATATGCCTGTCTCTTCCCTTGCATGAAGGACAGAAGATGGGTTAGTCCTCTACCAGACTGTAACACAGCCCTGCTGGATAGGCTGTCTGTGTGATCAAGGCATCATCCCTCCCTTCTTCCTTCTGTTCCTTTCCTTATGCTGTGGACACAGCCACCATCCTTGCAACACCCCACAGAGATGCTTATTCCCCTGTCAGGACGAATAGTCTGAAGTTCCACACTCAAGGGCAAGCTGGCAAAAAAAAAGCCACATGCTGTGTGAGTCAGGTGCAAGAGTGTGTGTGTACACTGGCCTGGTGGCTAGGTTAGGCTGTGGAGGGATAACCTGAGCAGACTCTTCCTGCTTTTACGAGTCCCATGTTTATGAATATGCCAGTGGCTAACCCTGTCCTAGAAGCCTTTGTCAGACCTTGTAAGCTGCTGAGGGGTTTGGAAATAAACAAGATGTAAGATGCAAGCAGTAGCAGCAAAAGGCACATTGAGAAAGGCTGTTGGATTTAAAATGTCCCTGATACTGACAACTCTAAGGACTCAGGAATCATAAACCATGGCTCATTTAAAGGAAAAGTAAGGGTTTTTTCAAACCAAAATTAATGAGTGATGGATTCATCTTTTCAGGTTTCCAAGCCCTCAGGACATATGTTTTCTAAGCTCCTCCTCACACTAGGAATACTAGAACCATGAAAGGAGAGTGCACTAAGCCAATATTTTCATGTAATCATAGAATTCCAGGGGCTGGAACTTCAAATATTACCCAGAATCTTCAAGACACTGACACCAAAAGGCAGCAAATTTCATGGAGCACTGCATGCACTCCCCCTGCCATCAATTCTGACCTGAGTAGAGCTCACCTGCAGAGCAGGGTGGGGAGGGGGGGAAGAAGCACACCTGAGTGGTTGTAAGCTCTCTGGAGCAGGCTGTGCCCTTTAACTGGTTGATCTCCTGTCCCTCAAACAGCAGAGCTCTGGACAGCCTGAGTGCTGCAAACAGGGGTGAGGGCTGGGGGGAGAAGGTGGGGGGGAATGTTCTGTGTTGGTTAACACTTCTCAACAGGCTTTGTCCTGAGATGTGTGTCCTGGCTGTGCAAGGGGAACTCTTTAGCCTCGGGTCTGAAGGAGGAGTGCAGCAGATGAAGTCTCCTCTGCCCTGCTGCCTCTCCTCTGCCCTGCAGGTGAGCTCCACTCAGGTCAGAACTGATGGCAGGAGGAGGCTGTGTTTACTCAGCAAGCTTGGACCTCGATTACTGGATTCAGTTTGGGGGCTCTCCCTACAGGAAGGAGGTTTTGGTGCTGGAGCATGTCCAAAGAAGGGCAAATATGCTGATGAAGGGTCTAGAGCCAAGTTTTATGAGGAGCAGCTGAGGGAACTGGAGCTGTGCATCTTGAAGAAAAGGAGTTCTGGCTCTCTGCAATCTCTTGAAAGGAGGTTGGAGTGAGGTCAGCATCTGTCTCTTCTCCCAAGAAGCAAACACTAGGGCAAAGGAACTGGCCTAAAGTTGTATCAAGTGAGGTTTAGGTTGGATATTGTGAACAATTTCTTCCCTGAAGGGGTTGTCAAACTCTGAAACAGACTGCCCAGGGCAGTGGTGGGGTCACCATTCCTGGAAGGATTGAAAAGATGTGTAGGTGTAGAGCTGAGAGATGTGGTTTAGTGGTGACCTGGCAGTGCTGGGTTAACAGTTGAATCTGAGGTCTCTTGACCCAAATAATTCTATGATTCAAAAACAGAGATAAATAATCTTGCTATTTAACTTACTGTCCCTGTCTTTGATGTGTAAGACTTTTGGGTGGTGCAGCATAATGCAAAAATGGTGATGTGACCATCCTGTGGGACCCATCAAAGGGAAAGCATCAGCCAGAACTTTTGGGCAAAATCTGTACTTGTCTGCAAGCCACAGCATTTATTCAAAGCCCAGTGTAAAGGTGTTTTTCTTTCCAATAGCTCACGATCTGTGCCAGGTTATTGTTGGCTATTCTGTATTTGTAGATATTTTCACATCTGTTAGCCTGTAAAGAGCAGCATTGTTCTCTCCTCTCTCTGTTTCTGCAGGTGAGATTGTTTTGGAAAGGGCATCTTGTAGGTTACAAAAGGTTTCACCTTGCCCTTTAATCATGTCAAAACTCAGGTGTGGTTTAGTGCAGAGATAGCTCGGTAGGTGGGTAGGTAGGTAGGTAGGTAGATACCTAAGTGTCTAGTTCTTGGCTCCTGAGTTCAAGAGAGACAAGAACCTACAGAAGAGAGTCTAATGGAGGCTACTAAGGTGCTGAGGGGACTGGGGTAACTCACTTAAAAGGAAAGGCTAAAATACCTGAGGCTGAGAGAGAATCTTAGAATCATAGAATCAACCAGGTTGGAAGAGACCTCCAAGATCATCCAGTCCAACCTAGCACCCAGCCCTCTCCAATCAACTAGACCATGGCACTAAGTGCCTCATCTTCTCAATGTTCATCAATGTCTACAGGATAGGGAGGGAAAGAATGAGGCCAGACACTTTTCAGTGGTGCCCAGTGACAAGACAAAGGACAATGGGCACAAACTGGAACCAAGGAGGTTCCATCTGAACATGAGGAGAAATGTCTTTGCTGTGAGTGTGCAAGAGCCCTGGAGAAGGCTACCCAGAGGGGTTATGGATTCTCCTTCTCTGGAGAGATTCCAAACCCACCTGGACATTGTGATCTTGGGCAACCTGTTCTGGGTGAACCTTCTTTAGCAGGAAAGCTGGACTAGATGATTTCCAGAGGCCCCTTCAAACCCTCACCATGTTGGCATTCTGGACCCAGCTTGAATTTTGGGAATTCTAGGGACAGAAGCCCTTGTTCAGTGTTGCAGAGTCAAAACACCCTTGGTCACTTTCACCAAATTCTTTGGGATGACCAAGAGCAGTGTAAAAATGACAAGAGCAAATGAACTTTGACTGTACTATGGCTTGTTTTTAAGCAGCAGGAGTTTCAGGGGGACAAAAACAAAACCAAGAGAAAGAACTTGTTGACATGAAGCATGTGGAGTCACTCATCTAGCATTGTGCAAGGGCTGTAAATCTGCCTGCAAATGAGGCATAAAATGCATCATAAAAAGTACATAACCAAAACTGTAAGATCAGTTTAAAATTAATGGTAGAGAGGATTCCATGTCTGAATGTCAAGTCAAATGCTCTTCAGCTGTGTGCTTCCAGAAGCTTTTGCATTAAACTCCTTTCTCTTATTTTCCTTTTGTTGAAACATGGTTCTGCATTTAAAAAACAAGCCATCCTTATTTTCCATGCAATCTGAAAGCAAATAAAACCTGCCACAGAAAGTGAGTTACAGTGGAAAGCACCACTGGTTTCAACTCTGCAGAAAGATGTTATTTGATAACTTAGAGGAGAATTCATCCTCTCCCACAAAGCTTCTGTTGACGCAACTAATGCATCTCTCCGTTTCACTTATTACTTTAAGATGTTCTTTTGACCTCTGTGGCCCCACTATAATTATCCTGTTGGTGTTAGTTTCTCTCTTTCCCTTTCCCAAAAGACTGCTATTGTCTCTCTGTGAACAGATGAAAACCAGATGGGAAGGGTAAGGAGGAGATACCAAGGTTTGGGCCATCCACCTGAATTTTGCAGTGCCTGGTGAGTATGGGTAAGCATTCTCAAAATCAAATCATTAAACTACCCTTTAAAACCTGACAGAAATCTTTCTCTTGGTTTTAATGTTGTGCCAAGGGAGCAGGAGTCATGATCCTTCCAAATTACACAGGGACAGAATTTCAGCTCATCTAAATGTCTCTGCAGCACAAACACACAGGAGCAATAATGATCCCTCAAGAAAAGCTGTGCTAGTTTGAGCCTAGCTAGCATGTTTTGGTGAGAAGAACTAGATGATAGGCTGGAAAATGAAAACAATGGTGAGGTCTACTTCCCTCACAGTCTTGCTGGGATGTGTAAAGAAGAAAGGCAAAACAAAGATTACTGCACTTGCTTCTTCTCTTCGCTGGGGAGCTTTGCCTGCTGGGGAGAAGCTGAAGCCGCTGGCTGGACTCCATCTTGCTTTCTAACCTCACCCTCCTTTGCTTGGCTGCTTCACCTTGCTTTTTAACCCTCTTGGCCGAACCTCCATTCTTCCTTAGGACTGGGGTAAGGTTGAGAGGGGTAGGGGGAAGGTGAGGGGTGGTTGAGAGCCCCTCCTGGGGACTCAGGTTTCTGGGAGGGGAATTGTGTTTGTATTACCTTTTTTACCTTGTATATTTCTGTCTATAACTGTATATACTGTAAATATCTGCTTGTAAATTGTGCCAGCTGTAAATATAAGCTTCATTCAAATTTCCAGAGCCGACTGAGTCTAGTCTGGGTGATTTCTAAAAGTGTGGGGGGCGGGGAACACCCAAACCATCACAAAAGTCTACAGTGAGCAAGGCAGGAAAGGTTCCCCTACCAAGAGAAGAAACACAATACAGGAGCAATTTGTGAATGAAAGTATTGTGTCTTTTCTGCTGCTCTCTTGTATCTGAGCTTCCTGATATGCACCTAACAATCTCTGATTGTTACTGGTGGTACTGATGTTCATGGCATGTTTTGGATTGGAATGGACCTATAAAGGCCATCTAATCCAATCCACTCGCAGCCTGTAAGGGCATCTCTAACTAGAGCAGGTTGCTCAGAGCCCCCAGCAACCCCTTCTGAAATGGTCCTAGGGATGAGGCACCTACCACCTCTCTGAGCAACCTGGGCCAATGTCTTACCACCCTCAGTGTAAAAAACTTCTTCATTCTGTCAAGTCTAAATCTCTCTCTTTTAGTTTTAAACCACCACACATTGTCCTGTCACAACAGGTCCTACTAAAAAACTCTGTCCCCATCTTTGTGATCAGCCTCTGTAAATACTGAAAGGGCACAGAAAGGTCTTCCTGAAGCCTTCTCTTCTTCAGGCTGATCAACCCCAACTCTCTCAGGCTGTCCTCATAGCAGAGGTCTTCCAGCCCTTGCAACATTGCTGCAGCCTCCTCTGGCCCCACTCCACCAGGTCCATATCTCTTCTGTGCTGAGGACTCCAGACCTCCCCCAGCACTGCAGGTGGGGTCTCAGCAAAGCAGAGCACAGGGGCAGAATCCCCTCCCTCTACCTGATGCCCACATTGCTGGGGATCAGCCCAGGCCGTGGCTGTTCCTGAGCTGTGAGTGCACATTGCTGACTCACGTCCAGCTTCTCACCTCCCAAGTACTTCTCCACAGAGCTGCTGTTCAGCCCTTCATCCTCCAGCCTGGATTGACACTGGGGATTGCCACGACCCTGGTGCAGGACCTCGCACTTGGCCTTGGTGAGCCTTATGAGATTCACAGGAGCCTGCTGTATATAGTTATTTGTACAGCATATATAGTGTGTATGTATCTATACAGCTATGAAACGTTCATCTAAATGCCAGTTGTCATCTGTTCTGGGTGCTCTTTGCCTTCCCTCTGTTGTCTGGCTCACTGGGAGACAGTTGTGCAATCCTTCATTCGCAGCTACAGTTCTGCCAGTTATAGTGGAAAAGTCTGAGCAAAGAAAAAGTTCCTTGGCTGGACACCAAACACACTCTTAAAAATTAATTTCAGGGGTTTGCTAAGGCTCAGCACTCAGAGCTAGAAAGAGCTGATGTGCCCTAGATTTCAGCACACCAAAGCACTCTGCTGATACCTTCATCCCTTCTTCCTGGGACTGCTTCACCATGTGCTTCTTTGCAGGGATTACTCTCTGATTGCCTCTGTTCCCCAGAAGACTATGAGTGAAGCCTGGTTTGGATCACGTATGAGTATTTCTTTACTTATGACAACTAATTTGTAGCTTGCAGCCTGATGTTATCCTAGCAATGATTTTATGGTCCCATTGCCATCATATGGTAGCACCTTCCAAGCAAACAGAAACCCTTTCTGTCATCTAACCCTCATGTCAGAGTCAGGTTTGCAAGCCAAAGAACAGAACAGAAGCCTCCACTAGACAGCAATAAAAATTTTGTGAGTAAGCGAATTCTGTGGCTGAAAATAAATACTCATGTTTGAGTTAGACAACCCAAAAGCTGCTGAAGCTCGACCTGTAGTCAGCATATGACATATGAAATACATTCTGCAGAGTGCCTCCAGATTGAGCCAGACACTGCTGCTGCCACTGGGCAGCCTAGATGATATTTAGGATTTATGAGCAATCCAGGAAGCAGTGAAGAACTTTGGAATGTATAAATAGGTGGTAAGTCCTTTGCAACCCTTGAGTAGACAGGTAGTATGTAATTGTGGTGGCTCAGGAATTGTGTGACCCCCCAAGACTCACCAGCTGGTGTCCAAGGTCTCTCTTGGACAAAGGAAAGAGAACCAGCTCCTACCTTCATCCCTTGCTCAGCTGCGCTGATGGGCTTCTCAGCCTGCATATGGAGGCAAAGGCTTCCCAGCTTCCATCCACTTCCAGTTACCCATGAGAGAAAACTAAGCATTTTCCCAGTGATTCTTCCCACAACAATGGAAAAACCTGGGCAGAAGAGCTTCATGATCCCTTCCTTGGTACAAAAGGTTGCCCTCAGCCAGACTCTAGAAAAAAATCGTAGGATCATTAAGGTTGGAAGAGACCTCTAAAATCATTGAGTCTGACTATCAACCCAACATCCCCATGTCTACTAAGCCATGTCCCAGAGTGCCATGTCTACATGTTTTTTTAACACCTCCAGGGATGATGACTCCACACCTCCCTAGGCAGCCTGTTGTAATGCCTGACCATTCACTCACTATATCCATTTTCCCTAATATCCAATCTAAACCTCCCCTGGCACANTATGGAGGCAAAGGCTTCCCAGCTTCCATCCACTTCCAGTTACCCATGAGAGAAAACTAAGCATTTTCCCAGTGATTCTTCCCACAACAATGGAAAAACCTGGGCAGAAGAGCTTCATGATCCCTTCCTTGGTACAAAAGGTTGCCCTCAGCCAGACTCTAGAAAAAAATCGTAGGATCATTAAGGTTGGAAGAGACCTCTAAAATCATTGAGTCTGACTATCAACCCAACATCCCCATGTCTACTAAGCCATGTCCCAGAGTGCCATGTCTACATGTTTTTTTAACACCTCCAGGGATGATGACTCCACACCTCCCTAGGCAGCCTGTTGTAATGCCTGACCATTCACTCACTATATCCATTTTCCCTAATATCCAATCTAAACCTCCCCTGGCACAACTTGAGACCATTTCCTCTCATCCTATTGCTAGCTGCTTGGGAGAAGACACCAACACTAACCTCACTGCAACCTCTTTTCAGGTAGCTGTAGAGAGCAATGAGATCTCCCCTCAGTTTTCTCCAGACTAAACAACCCTAACTCACTCAGCAGCTCCTCACCAGACCTGTTCTCCAGACCCTTCACAAGCTTCTTTGCTCCAGCACCTTAATGTCTTTCTTGTAGTGAGGGGACACAACCACTCACAGTGATAAAAAGATTTGTTTGTAAGGCTCAAGAAATTCTAGAATAAAGTGAGGCCAAAACACAGAAGAAAAGCTCAGGAGCACAGGCAGAAGGCAAAGTCAGGGGGAGCAAAGACCCCCAGCTATGAAATAGCCAAGTATATGGCCCACATGTCTTCTTTTACAGACTTGTTGTACTATCCCATGCAGAAAGCACACACACATCCCTATCACACACACACATCCCTATCACACACACATCCCTATCACACACACATCCCTATCACACATCCCTATCACACACACACACATCCCAGCACACATCCCTATCACACACACACATCCCTATCACACACACACATCCCTATCACACACACACACATCCCTATCACACATCCCTATCACACACACACACATCCCAGCACACATCCCTATCACACACACACATCCCTATCACACACACACATCCCTATCACACACACACACATCCCTATCACACATCCCTATCACACACACACACATCCCAGCACACATCCCTATCACACACACACATCCCTATCACACACACACATCCCTATCACACACACACACATCCCTATCACACATCCCTATCACACACACACACATCCCAGCACACATCCCTATCACACACACACATCCCTATCACACACACACATCCCTATCACACATCCCTATCACACACATACATCCCTATCACACACGCATCCCAGCACACATCCCTATCACACACACACATCCCAGCACACATCCCTATCACACACACACATCCCTATCACACACACACATCCCAGCACACATCCCTATCACACACACACATCCCTATCACACACACACATCCCAGCACACATCCCTATCACACACACACATCCCTATCACACACACACATCCCAGCACACATCCCTATCACACACACACATCCCTATCACACACACACATCCCAGCACACATCCCTATCACACACACACATCCCTATCACACACACACATCCCAGCACACATCCCTATCACACACACACATCCCTATCACACACACACATCCCAGCACACATCCCTATCACACACACACATCCCTATCACACACACACATCCCAGCACACATCCCTATCACACACACACATCCCTATCACACACATACATCCCAGCACACATCCCTATCACACACTCTCCACAAGCTGACACAATGGTTTTCATCTCCCTCAGTGACACAGTGCTTTGGCATTTGGACTGGCAGGGCAACAAATATTGATCTCTCCGGAGTGACTCCTGACTCCAGCACACAATGTCCTGTGCTGCAGTCCAAGGCTCTGGCTGCCTCTTCTGCCTTCATCACTGATGTCTTGGCTGCATCTTCTGCCTCTCTTTTTTTCTTTCTTTTTTTTTTTTTCTTTCCTTTTTGTACTTCTGCCTATTTTGACTTTTTTTTTTTTCATCAAGCATTTTTCTTTAAATCCATGGAAATGACTACTCCTTCTCCACCCCCCACCCCCCCTCGCAGCAGCGTCAGCTGGAGTAGCATTGAAGGTGGAGCTGGGATTTATAGGAGCTGAATGCTCAGAAAGTTGTTCAGGATGGAAAATATTAACCTGCAGAGGCTGGCAGTTGATTTTAAGCAAACCTCTCTATCTAATCTATTTATAAGAAGCTCCTGACAGAAGTATCTTTACATACAAACTTTATAGGTGGGTTCCTCAACAGATGCAGTGCTAGAAGCTGAAGAAAATAGCAGCTGTAGAAGGGAGTTTGAGCTCAGGCTCTGTGCTCTGCTGGCACCACAGGTCAGACCCTCTGAATTCCTCAGTTTTCTTACAAGGTCTCTGAATGCTCTGGAGGCTGGATTTTGCTGAGTTCAGCACTGTCCTGCTGCTTTACAAACACTGCACCTGCTCATGAGGAAACCCAGCTAAAAGACGTGAGATATGTCCTCACTTCACATCCAGATTTTCAGACACCTGAAGATCCAGAGGGACCTGGCCAGGCTGGATGGGTGAGCAGAGGCCAATGGGATGAAATTTAACAAGGCCAAGTGCAGGGTTCTGCACTTTGGCCACAACAACCCTAAACAGCACTACAAGCTGGGGACAGAGTGGCTGGAGAGCAGCCAGGAGGAAAGGGACCTGGGGGTACTGGTGGATAGTAAGCTGAAGATGAGCCAGCAGTGTGCCCAGGTGGCCAAGAGAGACAATGGCATCCTGGCCTGTATCAGGAACAGTGTGGCCAGTAGGACGAGGGAGGTTATTCTGCCCCTGTACTCAGCACTGGTCCACACACTCAAGGTGTGACCACAACACACACTCAAGGTGTGACCTTGAGTACTGTGTCCAGTTCTGGGCTCCTCAATTCAAGAGAGATGTTGAAGTGCNTGATTGGCATTGGAATGGGCTGCCCAGGGAGGTGGTGGAGTCACCGTCCCTGGAGGTGTTCAAGAAAAGACTGCATGAGGCACTTAGTGCCATGGTCTGGTTGGCTGGATAGGGCTGGGTGCTAGGTTGGACTGGATGATGATCTTGGAGGTCTCTTCCAACGTGGTTGATTCTATTCTATTCTAATCCAAAATACTTTTCAGCAAAGTCTTTTCAGTCCAGTCCCTCTTCACCCCTCGCAGTCATATAACCCACATGCCCAAAACACAGGGACTGTCCCCACCACCTTCATTTGCAGTGAATGCAAGGAGCAAGAGGCTCCTATTGGCATAATGTCCAGGATCTTTTCATGTGTTTGAGGCCCTCTGGCACATCAGTGTAGCCCCAGGTACTGGGTACAAGATAGTTGACACATGTTGGTTTGATTTTGGAGAGTTCTTCCTTTGCACAGAGTCTTCCTTGGCTTTAAAGAAAAACATGAAAGAAAGGAAACTGAGTTCCCCAGGGAGCAAACATTGTCTACACTGATCATTAAAGTTATTAGATTTAGAAAAGACATTGCCTTCTTAAACAATTCATTTAGGGGTGATACTGCTCTTGTTAACCTTAAAGATGGAAACATCAGGCTCAGAACACCCAAAGAAGAGGCAAAAGGATTAATGACTTCTCTCTTCTCCCAAAGGGCAAAGCCAACCTACCTTTTGTCCTCTTCTTTCTGAACCCAAAGCACCTAAGGTCACTTCAGCAATAGAATAGAATCACAGAATCAACCAGGTTGGAAGAGATCTCCAAGATCATCCAGTCCAACCTAGCACCCAGCCCTAGCCAGTCAACCAGACCGTGGCACTAAGTGCCTCATCCAGTGTGAGTCAGGCTGAATAAGGTATTTTCAGGGGAGGCATCCTGTGCTAGTGACAGAGGACAAATGTTTAAGTAAACAGCAGTTATTTCTTTGCTGGGAAAGAACAAGGTTATGAAGATGTGTCCCAAGGACTGGAGGGGTTGTCACTTGCCTGTCCCTACTCCACAGCATGCTGCATGCTGCAGAGCACCAGGAGCAGGCAGCTTCCTGATCTGGAGTGAGGAATACCTCAGGGGAGCACACTGCAGGGCTTTGGAGGTAGGTCTCATGTTTGTGATTCCCTTTGCATGAAATAAGAGGCATCAAGCCTGGCTCTGGCTTGTGCTCAGCTCTTTTCCTGTGGAAAACATAACAGTATGCAATGTTCCTCGTGCCAGCGGGCAGCCCAATAACTGCTTTAATTACAGTTTATGGTAACTGGATCACTATAGAGAATCCAATAGGACATTTTTAGGTTCTTAACTCATAGTCAATACATTCCTCCTCCATATCCTGGTCAGGATGCTGCATCCAGGACTATTGGTTCAGAGGCACTTAGAATCATAGAATCAACCAGGTTGGAAGAGACCTCCAAGATCATCCAGTCCAACCTAGCACCCAGCCCTATCCAGTCAACCAGACCATGGCACTAAGTGCCTCAGCCAGGCTTTTCTTGAACACCCCCAGGGACGGTGACTCCACCACCTCCCTGGGCAGCCCATTCCAATGCCAATCACTCTCTCTGCCAACAACTTCCTCCTAACATCCAGCCTATACTTCCCCTGGCACAACTTGAGACTGTCTCCCCTTGTTCTGTTGCTGGTTGTCTGGGAGAAGAGACCAACCCTCAGCTGGCTACAGCCTCCCTTCAGGTAGCTGTAGACAGCAATGAGGTCTGCCCTGAGCCTCCTCTTCTCCAGGCTGCACACCCCCAGCTCCCTCAGCCTCTCCTCATAGGGTTTGTGTTCCAGGCCTTTCACCAGATTCTTCGCCCTTAAGCTAGTTATGTCTAGGGGTAGTCATGGAACACTTCCTTGGACACAAGCAAATTCTACCCTCAATTGTCCCTAACAGTTTTGGTTGGGTTGAAGGGCTGATGGGACTGGAGGCACCTTGTAGCTCCAAGCTTTTTTTTTTTTTTGTTGATGAGTCCACAAGGTCAACCACAACATTCTAACAACCAGAGGAAGATCAGCAGAAAAATAGTTTTAGAAGGATGATGGAAAGCATGATGGTAAGCATGATGGTGTGACTAAACTAAGGCAATCATGTGAAGCTCTGGTGGGGCTGGTAAAAGGAGCTGTGAGGCAGCACTGCTGCACTGTCTCACTGCAATCAGCTGTCTAAGCCTACGCAGACTTAGTCATCATTGACAGGCTAGTGGATGGTTTGCAACAAATAGAGGACTCAGCATTAACCAGACATCTTTTCCTATTCATCCTGCTGATTTGGCTCTTTCTGGGCTTCTCAATTCAAGAGGGACAGAGAACTACTAGAGAAAGACTAATGGAGGGCCACTAAGATGATGAGGGGAATGGAGCATCTCTCTTAAGACAAGAACCTGTGAGACTTAGGGCTCCTGAGAGGGGATCTTATAAGTACTAATCAATAGGTAGAGGGTGAAGCTCATGAGGATGGGCCTGGCCTTTTTTCTTTCAGTGGTGCCCTGTGATAGGACAAGGGACAATGGACATAAGCTGAAACCCAGAAGGTTTCACTTGAACTGAAAGAAAAACTTGACTTTGAGGGTGAATGAGCCCTGAAACAGGCCACCCAGAGAGGTTGTGGGGGTCTCCTTCTCTGGAGACTTTCAAACCCCACCTGGATGTGTTTCTGTGCAACCTACTCTAGGCAAATCTGCGTTTGCAGAGAGGTGAGGCTGGATGATCTCCAGAGGTCATTTCCAAGCCCTGCCTTTCTGTGATTCTCTGACTGGACTCAATGCTTTCTAGTGTTTAATGCTGTGATGTCTTGTTTTAGTTAACCACAGCCAGCTATAGTGTCCACCTGGTCCCCTCAGACTGCAGTGAAAGTCCACTAGTAGCCCAAGCATGGGACACACAAAAGCTTTCCAGCAGTGAAACAAAAGCCTAGGAAATACCTCGATGCCACTGTCCCAGGGAGCATCAACTTTCGTTTCTGGTCATTACTTCAACATCTGGTACGAGTTGCTGGGGAACGATGCTCCACTCAGCCTTGAACTCCTTCCACCCTGTGAGTTCAATACCAGAGTCAGGACACCTGTACCTAAAAGCAAACCCATCCAAGTCTGATCAGCAATGCTGCTTTTCAGATGAGAGGTAACAATTAGGCCTTAGCTATACTGGAAAGACAAAGCAGCAATTTTTGCAAGAACAGAGATATTAATTTCTAGCACAATTCAGAGTCAGGACATTTTTGCTCACCTAAAATTCCCCCACCCTGAGTGTACAGTTGGTGGTATTCATTTTTATTCCCCCACCAAAAAACACAAACTCAGCTTCTGCTGCCTTGCCAGTATCGTCTGGCTGTTCAGCCCCAACCCAGAGTTACAATGGTGAAGGAATGTGCTGCAGTGCTGTGTCCTGCCAAGCCTGAGGTAGAATTATTCTGTCCTCTCCAGGCCTTTAAAAATGGCCATACTTTGCTACCTACCTCACTTTCCAGATTAAGGCAGCGCTGCAGCAGGCAGGAGACCACGAGGCCCCTCAGATATGTTGCCAGGAAGGGGAATATATGCTGCACCTTGGCTGCTGGGTTAATTCTCATGCTTACAGAATGACAGAATTAATCAGGTTGGAAAAGACCTTTGAGATCATCGGGTCCGACCTATCATCCAACACCATCTAATCAATTAAACCATCAAGCGCTGTTGTATCTCCAAACAGGGCAAGATGGCAGTGGTGGATCAGGCTGTGATTTGGCACAGCTCAAACCATATGCATATTTATGCAGTCACCATTCTGGGAGTCACCGTGGGCTGTCTGCTTCCTGCAGCCCCAACACTGGCTGTAGCAGCCATATAATGGTTAAAGAAGACACACAGCAGTGACAGCTCAGGTCATGGAGGATATGTCCTGAAGGAGCTTTGGCCACAGTCTCGGGCAGGTGGGATCATGAGCTGATTCTGCCAAAACAGTGTATTTTAGTGATGCAATATTGTCACAGCATAAATAATGGCACAAACAGAAACCAGCTTCATCTGTAACAGTGAAAAGCAACAGCCTAAATCAAATTGTCTGCAAATAAATCCTCTGGATGCCATTGCTGAGATATGCACTCTCCACCACAGGCTTTGCCTGATGAGCAGGAGGGCAGACTCAAATAAATACCGCTTATGCCAAGCTCACAGCGTGTCCTTCCAGTCCAGGGGTTGGGCCAGCAAGGCCAAAAGGCAAAAAATCATCTCAGGTAGAGCTGAAAGCCTATAGGCACTGAGCAAAGAGCTTTGCAGGAGCCAAGTGCAGTAGACAGAGCTATTTATCACAGGCAGGGGCCAGAAACAAATGAAGTGACCTGTAAAACCAAACACTTCTGTGGCTCTGATTGAAAGCACGCAGGATATTCCTGTTCCAGGATCCGACACAATGGCTGTGTCTAGCCGGACGTGCCTTTAAGTGATTGAACTCAACTCTGTCTGGGCAAGATGTCAAACTCTACAAATCTCTATCCAAGCCTCACACCTGATGGCACTTTGAGCCAGTCCAGACAATAATCTGGAGCTTTTGTTCCACTTCTTCAAGCCCCTCCATCCTCACCACCAGTTGCCGGCCAGCCTGCCTTCATTCAGAGAGAGCAGAGGAGATCAAATATAAGAGGAGTATTTCAAAGAGCTAAGAAGCCCTGCAAAACTTCAGACTTCTGGCATTGGTGCAGATCTCAGCCTGAGGAGGTGTGAAGCTGTGAAGCTCTTCCAAGCACGTCTGAGAGAAACACAGTATCAAAGAGCAATGTGGGTTCAAAGGGGTTCAGCTCCCTGCTGAAACCAGGACTAACTTCTAGAATACAACAGGTTGTTCATGGTCCTGTCCAGCCAAACTTTGAAAATCTTCAAAATTGGGGATTTCACAGCCTCTCTAAGACTGCTGAAGCATTTGAGCACACTTGTTGAGTGGCCACCTCTCATTACTGACTCTTGCACAGACATAGCATCATCGGTTCCTGCAGGTTCTTATTACCACTAGACAGTACATCACATAGAAGCATCAGCACTGGGCACTACTCTTAGGGAGACTGAATTAACTGAAGTTGGAAATTAAGCCTTTATTGATGGACTCATCAAGCTGTTTAGAAGTCAACAATGTACTGGGCTTGTCATGGAGACTTCTTTGGGTCCTTCTATAGCATTACTGAAGTGTCAGGATTGCTGTCACCTTGGTAGTAGTGCATAAAGTCTACAAATCAACAAAACTGTCACTGCACTTGACACAAACACAGGGGCTTTGAAATGCAAAGAACAAAAAATGCTACTTCCCTGTTCTCTTCTTCACCTTGGAGATAGAAAAGAAAAAAACTGAAGTCCTGATTCAGAAAAACAACATCAAATCAAATCAGCACCTAAGGTGCTCCTGAGCAACCTGCTCTTTTTGACCTTGCTGTGAGCAGAGATTGCCTCCAGCCTCAAACATTCTGTGTGATTTTAGCAGAACATAGAATAATGTTTCACATTGTTCTGAATTTAACTGTATCTGAACATGCATTTATGTGCATTCCTCAAGTGCAGTGTTAGTGGGGAACTTGCTGATAAAGTTGTGGACTAAAACCAAGAATTTTTTTTACAATCAGATTTTATGTAACTCCAGGTCTGGTCTGGAAATGAATTGAATTGCTTCAGCACTTTTTACTGCTTCAGCTCCCCAGCTCCTACATTTACCAGCCTGGCTGTGTGGATTCCACAGGAGCTAAGATCATTGGCAGTATCTGAGGCTCTGACCTCACTTTGTTATGTCCCCTTTACTCTGCTCTCCTCAGACCCCACCTGGAGTACTGTGTGCAGTTCTGGAGCCCCCAACACAAGAAGGACATGGAACTGCTGGAGCCAGTCCAGAGGAGAGCCACGAAGATGATCAGAGGGCTGCAGCAGCTCTGCTATGAGGACAGGCTGAGAGAGTTGGGGCTCTTCAGCCTGGAGAAGAGAAGGCTTCGAGGAGACCTTATAGTGGCTTTCCAGTATCTGAAGGGAGCCTACAGGAAGGCTGGGGAGGGACTATTGACAAGGTCTGGTAATGTCAGGACGAGGGGGAATGGGTTTAAGCTGGAAGAGGGGAGATTTAGACTGGATGTTAGGAGGAAGTTCTTTACAGTGAGGGTGGTAAGACACTGGAACAGGTTGCCCAGGGAGGTTGTGGATGCTTCCTCCCTGGAGGTGTTTAAGGCCAGGCTGGATGAGGCCTTGAGCAACCTGCTCTAGTGGGAGGTGTCCCTGCCTATGGCAGGGGGTTGGAGCTGGATGATCCTTGAGGTCCCTTCCAACCTAAACCATTCTATGATTCTATGATTCTATACTTGTGTTGTCTCCTTATCAAAGCCACACACCTTCTTTGATTAATTCACTGCACCAACCTCTGAAACTGTTTAACAGCTCTGGATTCTCTCTTAAGCCTTCAACAGACAACATTCCACAGGAAGACAAAAAAGGCGAAGAGAAGGAACATCACCCTTCAAACAGAGGAAGAGGAGCCTGCAATCTTATAGATGTGGCTTCCAATTTTTGGCAAAAAAGCAAGACCACAATTTGCATACTATAGCATGCATCATTTTGATAGTAATTAGACTGCCTGAAGTGCACTCTGAATGAGCCATCCTCGATGTCCTGACACAGTGAGGTTCCAGAGGAAAGTGCTGCCTGCTTTATCCTTAGCAAAAGAAGGTCCTGAAAAATGTTGAATATACTCAGTCTAGACAGTACCTGCTGGGAAGGGGTGGGTGCTCAAGGAAGGTTAAGATGGGCATGTGTATGAGTTTAAACAAGGATAGCTGACTGCAAGGTGAAAAGCTGAGGTGCCTGGGCATGAACGGACATGCCACACAGGCTGTGGTATTCCCCAGGGGACATCACCTGCCCCACATCCTGCTCCAAGTATCCCATATCAGTCTCACAGTAAACTGCAGACAGAAAACCCCATTTTTTTCCCAAAACACAAATGCTTTGCAGCTCAGATCATGCTAGAGAATTTTTTGCTTAGGAAAGAACTGTCTCATAACCTGAAAGCTGTCTCAGTCTTCTGAAAACTATTAGAAGATCCACAAAGCAACAGGCTGTCCATGAAGATAATCGAGTCCCATAACTATGACAAAGAACTGGGAATGGTGCTGGCAACAGAACAGACAGTCTGCTCCTGGGGACAAAAGCCAGAACACACTTGATTTATGGCAAGAAGTGGAGGGAATTTTTAACCAAGTCAATCTTAATCAATGTAGAGGAAAGAACCTAAAAATAAAGACTTGATCTCATGTCCTTTCTCCGTTTAATTGCAATCACTTTAAAGGGATTTTGTTTGAACAAGGATGCCTGAGGTTATGTCTACTCTGAAAAGCAAAAAGTGTTTTTGTTTCAGGTTGGCCAACCCAAATGAGGTAGCCCAGGTTAAGACAGAGGTGAAAAGACTACAAGAATATATGGTCTGGTTCAGGCAGGAATATAAAAGCATGGGAAGCAGTGACTAATCCCTGTGCTGTATCCAGCCATTGGAAAATCACAGCTTTAGAAAGGTTTGAAGTCAGAGGTCCCAGCTGATGGACAAGTTAAAGAGCTTCTCATGAGCCTGTGCTTCATATGACATCTCAGCCTTTACAACATCCCACAGAAATAAGCTCCTCAGTCCAATAATAAGTTGTGGGACAAATTACCTCTTCTCAGGTGATTTAAAGCTGCTGTGTGGGCAGCCCAGCTTCTTCGGTTCTGAGTAACAGCAAAGAGGTTGTTGGGGTTTTTAGGATGGGGTTGAATTCAAATTGCTGGATTCAGTGAGTGAGAGCTTGATATCTTTCCTTCTTTTTTCTTCCTTCTTATTTTTATTAGCATTAATTGATATGAATTGATGAACTAGCATTAAAATATTCTCTTTTCTTTCTGTATGGGTATAGTCATCTCTTAAATCAAAGCAGAACCAGAATGCAGGCACGAACCGAGCCAAGCACAATCGAGGCTTGAGGAATGCTCGTGCTCCAACCCCAGGTTTCTGCTTGAAATCAACAAAAAAAACCCCAACCAAAATATTTCAGGTGAGAATGGTTTCCTAGTCTATAAAATATTTGTCCACAGAATATGAGTCTGCTTAGATTTTTACTGAGCCTGATGACAAGAAGGATGAATGATTGATTTTGCTTTTCCTAAGGCTCCAATCCCCAGTAGCACACATCCTTTCATTTTTTTTCTCTTGTTCTTAAATATCTTTGGCAAATAATTTCCTTTCCTGGCTTCTTACACCATATTTTGTATAGGAAGACTAAGGACATGAAGGGGTCATCATCCAGGTTACAGATTAGGAAATAACACAGTTTGTCAACATTTGGCCCCAACAAGCTTTTAAAGTATAAATACAGATGGTTTTATTTAAAGGAGGGGGGGGAAAAAAGGCCAAATTCTCCTAGAAGTTGAAGCTTGTGTGCATTCCAACCACTTTTTTTTTTTTCCCCAGGATGTTTGGTACATTGTGTTCCATTGTTATCAAGTTTAATCACATTTATATAATAAAACATAGTTAGGAAATGGAAATAGAAATTGAGTGTCCTTTGGTTTTGTGGTTTGCATGAGAAATTCCTAGCCCAGGTTGAGCAGAATTCATATATGCTGAGTGTTTCTGGGAGTATATTCCTATGTTAGGAAGGGATACAAGCCCAAATAAAAATCATAGAATCAACCAGGTTGGAAGAGACCTCCAAGATCATCCAGTTCAACCTAGCACCCAGCCCTGTCCAATCAACTAAACTAAAGCAGAATAAAGAGGGTAATTGGTCAAATTGCTGCATCTGGAGAAGAGGAGGCTCAGGGCAGACCTCATTGCTGTCTACAACTACCTGAAGGGAGGTTGTAGCCAGGTGGGGGTTGGTCTCTTCTCCCAGGCAACCAGCAACAGGACAAGGGGACACAGTCTCAAGTTGTGCCAGGGGAAGTCTAGGCTGGATGTTAGGAGGAAGTTCTTCACAGAGAGAGTGATTGGCATTGGAATGGGCTGCCCAGGGAGGTGGTGGAGTCACCGTCCCTGGGGGTGTTCAGGAAAAGCCTGGATGAGGCACTTAGTGCCATGGTCTGGTTGACTGGCTAGGGCTGGGTGCTAGGTTGGACTGGATGATCTTGGAGGTCTCTTCCAACCTGGTTGATTCTATGATTCTATGATCTGTGGAGTAGACAATTAATTCGCTTCATTCAGAGTTTGACTCTGAGTTACTGTGGCTGAACCACTTTTTTTGCATGATACCTCAAACACAGTTGACATTTTAACAGTTTCTACCCTAGAAAATATAAATTGCAGACTCTACAGTCCAGCTCTGCAACACATCTCTCTGCACAGTGTTGGGTGCTAGTTTGGACTGGATGATCTTGGAGGTCTCTTCCAACCTGGTTGATTCTATGATTCTGAGATCAAGGTTCACAGGCTGACAATGGGGTCTTGAGTTATCAAGGAAAACTGCACAATGAATTTTGCATAACAAGAATAAATTCTCCACCTACAATTCAGGCCAACATCATTCTTGTTGGTAAGCTAACACATGGCTTTCAAAGAAGTTATGAGATCTAGAGCTTGAGCTTCAGTCTAATGTGTATTTCAGGTCTCACACTTCCAGTGACCTTTAGATGCCACTGCTTCAAAAAATACCATATCATGCAAGTTTTATGCCCCAGGGCTAATAATCCAATAAGCCCATAACTTGTCATTGCTTCCTGTTTTGTTGAAGCTTTTCATCTCCCTCTCCCCTAACAACAACAGGGGTGACCTCATTGCTGTCTACAACTACCTGAAGGGAGCCTGTAGCCAGGTGGGGGTTGGTCTCTTCTGCCAGGCAACCAGCAACAGGACAAGGGGACACAGCCTCAAGTTGTGCCAGGGGAAGTCTAGGCTGGATGTTAGGAGGAAGTTCTTCACAGAGAGAGTGATTGGCATTGGAATGGGCTGCCCAGGGAGGTGGTGGAGTCTCCATCCTTGGAGTTGTTCAAGCAAAGACTGGCTGAGGCACTTAGTGCTATGGTCTAGTTGACTGGCTAGGGCTGGGTACTAGGTTGGACTGGATGATCTTGGAGGTCTCTTCCAACCTGGTTAATTCTATTCTATTCTAAAAGCAAAGGAACTCATTTGCTATGTGAAGCACAGAGAAGATGGCAGCCCTGTGTTGACCGCAGTAAAAACAGCACCAGTGTTTGAAAAAGGGGCACATTGAGAAGAGCAGAATCAAGCACTGCAAAGAAAAGGTCTGGCTTAAGACCACAGTTTTTGTCAAAAGAGGTGAGGAAATATGACATTCCTTAGATAAGAGCTAGATAACGTTCACATTCATAGCAGGACACCAGTGAGCATGCAGCAGGAACAAAGATTAGGAGATATAGTTCCCTGAGCATCCTACTGTGCCTCTGCATGAGGCTTGGCTAAGCCAACATAGGCAAACATGATGGAGACAAAACCCCTTTAACATGAATGTGAAACTCATTAAAACATCCTGCTTTATTTCACCAGAGTCAGGACTTTAGGGCAGACCCAGGAGTCTGTTCTGGGTTGTATTTGTGCCCAGGACTTGGATAAAGAAACACTGAACTTGCAAAGGCTAAGACTGTAGCACAGTAGGAAGGCTTGCAAGGGCTTTGAAGCTTGGAAAACAGGTGGAATGGGCTGAAATAAAAATCAGATTGCACAAAGAAGAGCAAAAGATAGAAAAGCAAACCCAAATGTGAATGAGGAACTGGTGTCAGGGGCTGTGCTCAGGTGTGAAGAACTCGGGAGCAAGATGGAGCTGCAGACTGAAAGAGTCAGTGGGGTGAAGTTGCCTGAAATAAAGCCAACCTCATGCAGGGCTGTGGTAATGTGAGCCATCCAAGGTCAGTACTGCTGGCTCCTGAGCTCAGCCATCACCTTCCTCTGGGGATGGGAAAGGTGATGAGAATAAGCTCCAAAGATGAAAGTAAACAGCTGGAGAAAATAAGAGTTTGGAAAACAGTGTATGAACAGGAATATTAATTTGTCTAAATTAGAGAAGTGGGAACAGGACATGGGAAGTGTGTGCTCATAGCTAAGTGCATAAAGGATATGGGAAGTGTGTGCTCATAGCTAAGTGCATAAAGGATATGGGAAGTGTGTGCTCATAGCTAAGTGCATAAAGGATATGGGAAGTGTGTGCTCATAGCTAAGTGCATAAAGGATATGGGGAGTGTGTGCTCATAGCTAAGTGCATAAAGGATATGGGGAGTGTGTGCTCATAGCTAAGTGCATAAAGATCGTTATCAAGGGAACAGCAGCCAGCAGCTCTCCAAGAGCACTGCAAGGAGCACAAGAAGCTGTTGGCTACACTTTGAAGGAATCTTCAGGCTTAAGCAATCGTTACTTTGTTAGGATTTGTCTCCTTCCTTCACATCAAATATTCTGAAGGCAGCAGTAAATATATATTTCAACAAAGTGCTGTGCTGGCTTAGTCATCCATGCCACAGAAATCATAGAATCATAGAATGGTTTAGGTTGGAAGGGACCTCAAGGATCATCCAGCTCCAACCCCCTGCCATAGGCAGGGACACCTCCCACTAGAGCAGGCTGCTCAAGGCCTCATCCAGCCTGGCCTTAAACGCCTCCAGGGAGGAAGCATCCACAACCTCCCTGGGCAACCTGTTCCAGTGTCTTACCACCCTCACTGTAAAGAATTTCCTCCTAACATCCAGTCTAAATCTCCCCTCTGCCAGTTTAAACCCCCCTCATCCTGACATTACCAGACCTTGTCAGTAGTCCCTCCCCAGCTTTCCTGTAGGCTCCCTTCAGATACTGGAAAGCCACTCTAAGGTCTCCTCGAAGCCTTCCCTTCTCCAGGCTGCAGAGCCCCAACTCTCTCAGCCTGTCCTCATAGCAGAGCTGCTGCAGCCCTCTGAGCATCTTCGTGGCTCTCCTCTGGACTGGCTCCAGCAGTTCCATGTCCTTCTTGTGTTGGGGGCTCCAGAACTGCACACAGTACTCCAGGTGGAGTACTGTGCTGCAAAACCTTCACTTTGGCACAGATGCAAAGACTCTCCAACCTCAGGAAGAGCATAGTACATTTTAGCATGAAGACACTTTGTTTTCTAGTGCAATTTTTGCATCCAATCCAGAGATCTGTTCCTGAATCTGATACCTGCTCCTGGGACCAGTAGCTGAAGTATCAATGGATGATGCATTCAGTTTTCTGTCTCTGACATGTAAGACTGCTTTGTGCTATGAACGCTTGGTCTGAGTGCATCAAACAGCAGTGAGCATGAGTGATAGAGTCAGAATATTTCCACAGAATTGTAGAAATATTTAGCTTGGGAAAGATCTCTAAGATCATTGAGCCCAACTGTTGACCCAACACCACCATGCCCACTAAACCATGTCCCAAAATGCCACATCTACACGTTCTTTAAACACCATCCAGGGATGGTGACTCCACCACTCCCCTGGACAGCCTGTTCCAATGCCTGACCACTCTTTCAGGAAAGAAATGTCTCATATTATTCAATCTAAACCTCCCCTGGTGCAATTTCAGGCCATTTCAGATCTGTGTAAAATATGGTTATGATTCTCTTTAGGCTTTTGAGGCATTCAGCTTTAAGAAAATCAAAGTGGGTCAGAAGCAGGAGGACACAGCCCTTGCTACCCTGAAACACAGAGATGGAATGTCCAAGCAGAAACTTGTGTGTCTGTGTTTCCTTTTACTGCATAAAGAAACTTGAGGGTTTAAGATTTATCTGTGCCTGAGTGATTCAGCCTGGAAAGAGTTATTTATTTCTCAAAAGTATACAGAACTGGAAGCCACATTTGCTGCAACAAACACTAAAAGGCAACGTGGAGCTCTGCTGCATCTGGTGGGAAGAGTGTAACCAACACTGTCAAGTGACAGGGCCAAGTCACTGTCCCAACCAAGGGTGGACACTGTCTTTTCCTTCACATGCTACCCCATGATGAGGCCTCACCCCTGGAGGTGTTTAAGGCCAGGCTGGATGAGGCTCTGGCCAGCCTGATCTAGGGTAGAGTATCCCTGTCCATGGCAGGGGGATTGGAACTGGATGATCCTTGTGGTCCCTTCCAACCCTGACTGATTCTATGATTCTACCCTGCCACACATCCTGCTAATGCACTTGGGGAGCAGAGTGGTATTAGGGTGACACTGGCACCTTTGGCAACTGAATAGAGACAAAATACATCACTGAGGCAAGAGCTGAGACTCCCCTGAAACCCCCAGCAGTGACCTCAATGACCTCTAAAGCATCCACCACAAGGTGCAAATCTCACCCCAAAATGTTGATTTTTTTGTTCCCTGCTGTGCCTGTGCTTTGCAGAAGCAGAATTCTTGCAACACCTGCGCTCCTGCAGCACCAGGCAACCCTCAGGGAACATACCAGGCTTCCAGCACAGGACAAGCTCCACTTTCCTAAACAGGATGGAAATAACCAAGGCTTGACCATATGACGTAGAAGTGCGTTGGACAATGTTTCCTGAAGCTATCCATCCCCAGATCCAGATGAGAGGTGCTGCAATAGCTGACATGGGCTACAGCTAGCAAATAATCCCAGAAATGTATGAGATTGTAGAAAATATTCCTGAAGCTTTCATCTCCCTGTGCAGCTGCAGCACAGAAGGCAAACAGGATGTCAGTTGCACTGATGCAGGAATGTAACATAATTGAAGAGATTTGGTTATTACTGTATGAGGAAATGATAAGATCTTGTGCAGAGTAGGGTTTGGTCAAGAAATGATAGGGGAAATAAATTCTATCAGTTCTCTCCAGGCTTAAGACAGGAGAAACATTTGGGACAATGGACTTATTGTCATTTCTAACAGCTTCTGGTTGATGGACCAGCTATAACGTTCAGGGCAATTGTGATGTGTGTCTGTTTGCCTTGTCCAGCTGCCAAATGTGAAAAACACTTCCAAGCAAACTCCCAGAAGATCTCCATTCTCCATCAGTGCAGCTCTGCAGCCACGCACCCAACCCCACCAGTGCTGCCAAAGCCTCCTCCAGCATCCAGCACTGCAAACCAGCTCCACTCTAAGAAGACTTCTATGCAATGTCACCAGAAAGAATCAGAAAGAGGTCTTAAAAATCAGTAGGAGCAAGAAGCTACCTCTTAGCATAAGGTAATTGTGCTAGTTTGCAGCTAGCTAGAATGGTTTGGTGAGAAGGACTAGATTAAAGGCTGTGAAAGGAAAACAATGGTGATGTCTACTTCGCTCATAGGCTTGCTGAGATGTATAAGAATAAGAAGCAAAACATAGATAAGGGAGTCTCACTTCTGCTGGGGAACTGGCTGAGCTGCAGCTCTAACCTCACCCCTCTCTGCCGTTTCTTTGACTAATCCACTTTGCTTCCTAACCCCCTGGCCAAGCTTCCATTCTTCTTTGGGACTGGGGTAAGGTTTAGAGGGGTAGGGGGAAGGTGAAGGGGCGGTTGGGAGCCCCTCCTGGGGACTCAGGTTTCTGGAAGGGCTGTTGTGTTTCTGTATTACCTTTTACCTTGTTTAATCCTGTATATACTGTAAACATCTGCTTGTACATTGTGCTAGCTGTAAATAATAAGCTTCATTCAATTTCCAGAGCCAGCTGAGTCTAGTCTGGGTGATTTCCAAAGTTGGGGGCGGGGGGGGAACGACACCCAAACCATCACAGTAATGCTCAGGGTCACCTCTGGTGATGTGGCCTTAAGCAACTCTGTTTTTTATTTGCAGATGTCATGCAAGGGAGTGTGCTGCAAAGATCTCTGAAGGCAGATTGGGCTTCACCTTGAGCAACATTTCACGCTTTGCCACATGAAACCCAAATATTTTGCAAACGTTGCTGCAGTGACTCACCAATGAAAGACTGAAACACAACTGTTATTAAACCAAGCAACTGACGTAAGGCTGGCTAAGGAGGGAGACGACTGCTACACCATTGGCCTTCTGTCAGGTCCAAAGCCCAATGCATTCGTTGATACACACCTTCAAAAATAGATGCAGCAACAAGAACAGATGTGTTCACATCCAGGAGAATACGGGTTTGGACAGATGTTAGCTTTGCTGAGGCAGCCACACACGATGAGTTGTCAACCACGGCGCTGAAAAGCTTTTGCAAAGTCACGAGCTGAAGCCCTTACATCTGTATTAAGGGCAGGGCAGCTGATGGGTTCATTTACTGAGAGAAAGCAGCAGTGGGGACACCTGGAGATAGCAAACCCTGCTTTTCAGAGGGGATGGTGGGTCCTGGAGGGTCTCGTGTAATCCCTACAAGCCCTGTAACCTCCTTGGTGTTTCTCACAGCCAAGTCTAATAACATAACCTCAGTGGTGGCTACCCTTAGCACCAGTTTAAACTGGATTAGCCTTCTGGTTACTCTCTTAAGACAGACTTTCCTTACCTCAGTTAAGAGCTGACTTCTTCAGGTCGAGTCTTCAGTGGTTCATAAGATGTGAGACATCACATCTAAGGTAGAGAGCTGTGCTCCTCCTCTGATCTCAGCCATCAACAGAAGAGCATCAAGATCTCCAGGGATGTCTATCTTTCTCCAGGAATGCAAAGGAAGCCCAAAAGCCCAACATAGTTCACTCAGTTCTCAGGAGGTGCTAGAGGGTATGAACTACCTCATAGAACCCATCCAGACCACCAATCCATAGCAAATGCAGTGACAACACTGTCCTGGAATCATTGGTAACAGAATGCTTCTGTTATAGAATCACAGAATCAACCAGGATGGAAGAGACCTCCAACATCATCCAGTCCAACCTAGCACCCAGCCCAATCCAGTCATCTAGACCATGGCAATAAATGCCTCATCATCCTCTGCCTGCCGTTCTTTAATGGGTGGCAGCATTTCAGTCCTTGGCATGGTCAGCAATGGTACAGACTATGGTAGTCCACCATAAATCCATCTAAGATTTCAACAGGGACAATAAAAAGAGAGATAAGAAGCAAAAGATAAAGATTCTTTGCTCCAACTTGGCTGAGACCTCACTTCAGAAGTGCTGGGTCCACTTCTGAAGCCCACAACACAAGAAGGACATGGAATTGTTAGAACAAGACCACAGGAGGTCACAAAGAGTTTGCTTCACAAAAGAGAATGCATCATCAAACTGTGCTCTTCTCACTGCTGTGCTTTAAAAGGTTTGGTGAAGCCCCTGAAGGTCTAGCAGTCATCTAAAACCTTGCATCTAACAAAGATTGAATGGGTGGCAGGTGACAGACTTTAGATCCCTTATTCCAGCAGGGAATACTTGACAGTAATCCATGGAAACCAGTAGAACTTACCATGGTGTTGTCCAGTGCTCAGTGCTGTTGTCATCTGGTCAAGCACAAGAGGAAGCTTCGTTCTTCTCCGTTTGACCCAAACACAACTACCTTCTGCTCTCTCTCCTCCACATAGTTAGAGGACAAAAAATGAGGGGGAAAAAAAGGTTAAAAAAAGCTCAAAACCAAGCTCCAGAGGTAGATGTAAAAACAAATTGGGTTTTCTCTAAGCCCTGGTAAAGGCTCCTCCTTTAGCTTGTTCTGAGTTTTACAGATCAGTTCTGCTTCTTCTGGAGGGAATTGTTTTCACAGTAGTGGAGATTTGACACAAACAGCTTATGTTTTCTGATATCTTCAGTAAAAGAACAGAGAGAAAAGTATGTTTGTGATTTTTGAAAGCATCCCTTTTGGTCTAGTTTGCAAAAAGACCAGGCCAGATATCTGCCAAACTAAGAGCCACGAAGATGCTCAGAGGGCTGCAGCAGCTCTGCTACGAGGACAGGCTGAGAGAGTTGGGGCTCTGCAGCCTGGAGAAGAGAAGGCTTCGAGGAGACCTTAGAGTGGCTTTGCAGTATCTGAAGGGAGCCTACAGGAAGGCTGGGGAGGGACTATTGACAAGGTCTGGGAATGTCAGGATGAGGGGAAATGGGTTTAAGCTGGAAGAGGGGAGATTTAGACTTGATGTTAGGAGGAAGTTCTTTACAGTGAGGGTGGTAAGACACTGGCACAGGTTGCCCAGGGAGGTTGTGGATGCTTCCTTCCTGGAGGCGTTTAAGACCAGGCTGGATGAGGCCTTGAGCAACCTGCTCTAGTGGGAGGTGTCCCTGCCTATGGCAGGGGGTTGGAGCTGGATGATCCTTGAGGTCCCTTCCAACCTAAACCATTCTATGATTCTATAAATGAGAGAGATTCGAAGGAAACTTGAAAGTGGTAGAACAGAAGAGGAAAATAAATTCAGAAGATTTATTTTAGTTTATTTTTTTTTATCTCTTATGTCTTATAATTGAGCATTATCTGACTACAGGCATAGGCACAGGTCATTTTTTTGCTGAAGCACATAGCTGTTTATCTTTTCTGCTCTCTCCCTTGTGGTATTTCTGGCTAGAAAAAGAGGCTATATATCAAATTCATACCTTTCTACTTGTTTCTCACTAAAAATCAGCTAATTGCATCATCTCATCGCCCTGCCAAAGGGAGACTGTCGTTTTGTTTGGCCTAGTCCAAGCTGTTTTCTGTAGAAGCCTTGGTATTTCTGGATGTTTCTTTCTCATTTGAGAAAATAAACTTTGCAAAATGGCATGAAGCTTCCACAAACACAAGCTGATTTGGACCTGAAAAGTGCTGTGCTCAGACTAGGGCTTTTCTACCAGTGGAATTATATACCCAGTGTTTGCCAGTGGTGCATTAAAAAACTAACATAATAGAAAAACAAACCAACCAGGTTGAAATTCTATCCAAACTTCAATTTGTGTAGAGCTTCGATGTGGTTCTTCAACACAGATGAGCTAAGTAAATGGAAATGCCTGCTGACTCCATAGGTCTTATGGCCAGCCTGATCTGGCTCTGGCCAGCCTGATCTAGGGTAGGGTGTCCCTATCCATAGCAGGGGGGTTGGAACTAGATGGTCCTTGTGGTCCCTTCCAACCCTGGCTGATTCTATGATTCTATGATCTTATGTATGTTGGACTCGATGATCCTAGAGGTCTTTTCCAGCCTGGTTAATTCTGTGATCTCATAGCCTCCAGCAAATGAACTGGTGCAATCACAATCATACTTCAGAACACAACAGCCAAACTTGGCTAAATGGCTTCTCAGAGCCTCCAATTTGTTTACCTCTTCCACACAAAGAACACAAAGTATCACAGTATCACAGTCTCACAGTATCACCAAGGTTGGAAGAGACCTCACAGATCATCAAGTCCAAGCCGTTACCACAGAGCTCAAGGCTAGACCATGGCACCAAGTGCCACGTCCAATCCTGCCTTGAACAGCTCCAGGGACGGCGACTCCACCACCTCCCTGGGCAGCCCATTCCAGTGTGCAATGACTCTCTCAGTGAAGAACTTTCTCCTCACCTCAAGCCTAAACTTCCCCTGGCATAGCTTGAGGCTGTGTCCTCTTGTTCTGGAGCTGGCTGCCTGAGAGAAGAGAGCAACCTCCTCCTGGCCACAACCACCCCTCAGGTAGTTATAGACAGCAACAAGGTCTGCCCTGAGCCTCCTCTTCTCCAGGCTAAACAACCCCAGCTCCCTCTGGGCTCTCTAGCCACTCTGACCCCAGCCTGTATCTCACAATAGTGACTATTTCTCACTATTGTTTTTCTCTTTCTGATTAGCAGAAAGCTGTGCTTCTTTCTGCATCTCAAGGCTTCTGGAGAAACATTCATTAGAAGGTAGAGTAGCCTTAGAGGATGCCTTGCACTGCCTTCTGAATGACAGTTCAGCTGAACCCTGAAGTGTTGCTGCTTGAGAAAGCGGAGAGCGATGCTGAAAGATAGTTGGACCCCCCAGAAGCACACAGGTTACCTGCATGTAGGCTTCTCCCCCTGGCTTTGCAGCTGCTGGAAGTCAGGAGCAGAAGCAGAATCACTGCTTCCCCATGTGCAAACGTTCAAGCTGACAGACATGGCTTCACTTTGCTGTGCTTGATCGTGTTGGTTTGTTTTTTCTTTTAATGACTATCTCTAATGCTGGCACCTGCATCTTATGAAACATGACTGATGTGGGGACTCAAGACCCCTGAAAAGTTCCAAGGAGGCAAATGATGCCAGGTTTATTAGGAGATATGTGTTTGTCCCAGGGCTGGTTTTCCCCCGCAGAAAGATAAGACAAACAAGAAAGCCAACTCCGCTCAGCGCTTTGCAGTGCTACTGGAAGTACTCACTTTGGGAATAAAGCCTTTCCTTTCTCACTCAGGTGCTGAGAGGTTGAAAATGATCCTCCACTCTTGATTTTAGCCTGGTTTTCTAAGGAAACATAAAATTAAATACTGAAAAAGCAGTGAAGGTTGGCACTGGGGTCGTGTGGGTGTTTGGCTGCTTCCGTATCTCCCACTCCAACTCCAATTTCAACTAAATCCAGCAATGCAGCCCACACTATCTACCCTGCCTGCTCTTCCAAATTACATTCTGCTTGCAGGTATCCATAAATTCAACTGTTACTGTTTGAGAGTATACAAAAGCTTATTCTGAGTTGGAGGAACCAAACACTCCTGTAGCTCAGCACAGTCAGTTCACCTCTATGGACACGGCTTGCAGCCAGTGGAGGGTCCCGGCATCAGCCTTAGCCCTCATATTGGACCCTCTTTGTGCTGCATGTTGATGAGAGGGTTTGGCTTGAGAATATTAAAGCAAAGCAAAACTGTGCAGATGCCCAGAGTCAGGAAAAGCACAAATGGTTTGTATTGGCCTGCTGAAATGTTGGCCATGTTGTATAATTGTACCTTTGCACACCAGTTTCCAAGAAGAAAAAAGCAACTATGTGCATTTTATTGCTGAGGTCAGGTTCCTGTCTTCCCAGTCCTGTTTCTCATTCTCTAATCAAATCATTACTCTTAATCCAGCTAGTTCCTAGGAGCCTGTTTTGTCATAAAGCGCTTTAACCTTAGAATCCTACTTACTATGACCTTAATTGAAGGGTTTATTCAGACAATCTATTAACAATTTTATGTAATCAACCAGCAACTCAAGACCAGCAGTGAGTTCTGGGCCCAGAAATCACCTGTGCCAAGCCCAGCCACTCTCAACCTTAAACTGGGTTGAAATAACAAGTGCAGAACAATACAGTAGAGAACATTTAGAGGAAATCATCTCAGGTATAGCAAGACCAAAAGGCTTTCATGAGGATGCAAGGCTAACCTAGAATAAGCTGAGTCTAGGCCACCTCCCTTCACTGTCTCATAGTGATGTCAAGGAAAATGCCACCTCCACATCCCACTTGGCAAAACGAAACAAACATCAGGCTTGCACTCAGAAAAAAAGGTATAAGCTGGTAAAGGAGAGAATCTTGTGATCATTTCCTGCTGCTGGGAGAGACATAGCAGGGATACTGAAACACCATGGTCTTGGCATTGGTTTCTGAGACATAATCATAGAATCATAGAATCAACCAGGTTGGAAGAGACCTCCAAGATCATCCAATCCAATCTAGTACCCAGCCCTATCCAGTCATCTAGACCATGGCACTAAGTGCCTCATCCAGGCTTTTCCTGTATACCTCCAGGGATGATGACTCCACCACCTCCCTGGGCAGCCCACTCCAATGCCAATCACTCTCTCTGCCAACAACTTCCTCCTAACATCCAGCCTAGTCCTCCTCTGGTACAACTTGAGACTGTGTCCCCTTGTCCTGTTGCTGTTTGCCTGGGAGAAGAGACCAACCCCCACTGGCTACAACCTCCCTTCAGGTAGTTGTAGACAGCAATGAGCTCTGCCCTGAGCCTCCTCTTCTGCAGGCTGCACACCCCCAGCTCCCTCAGCCTCTCCTCATAGGGTTTGTGTTCCAGACCTTTCACCAGCCTCATCACCCTTCATCACAAGAATATCTTACCCCAGGCTTCTGACAAGTACCTGAAGGTACCATTCTTCCCTATACATCTCAAGCTATTGGTTTGTTATACAAGATGCTTTTTGCTGCACTTAATAAGAAAGAAATCAAGTGAAATCTCTCATGTAAGTGGCATTATGAGGTTGCTGTGTCCTTTTACAGGTCACATATTGGTTTCCAGACTGAAAGATACTCTACTCAACATGAAGCTTCCAGCATTGTGAACATTTGGGTCTTTAGAGCCACAGCTTGAACTTCACATGGCACTTAAAAGCGTGCCCAAAACATGCTTTCTGGAAACATTTTGATTTTCCAAGCTATTTGGGCATCCCAAAACAAGAAAATAACTTGAGAGAGAGCTGCCTGTTGAAAGCATTACTACTTTCACATGGCAAAGAGAAAATTGAAAACACTTCTGAAGGGAGTAGCTATTTACCCATCAAGAGTGTTCTTTCAAACAAGATAATATAAAACATATCCTCTTTGCTGGTTTGCTGTTTAACATCAGGCTTGCACTCAGAGAAGAGAAAACAGAATGCATCTCCGAGAAAACTTGCCACAGCTAAAAAGGGTAAAGGACAGTAGTGTGGCAAAGAAATGTACTTTAGCTATGCATGCAGAGGAATCATGAGACAGGTATCAGTTCTCCAACAGGAAAGCTGAGGAGAGTCTCTCATAACATTGAGAAAGTGGTGAGGCATTCGAACAGGCTGCGAAGGGAGGTGGTGGAGACATCACCCTTGGAGGTGTTCAGGCAACCTGTAGATGTGGCACTTTGGGAGGCGGTTTACTGTTCATGCTAGTTGGGCTATGGTTGAACTTAATGATCTTAAAGGTCTTTTCTGGCCTTAGTGATTCTACAACTCCACCTGGGCACACCAGGGAAAGGGAAGAAACCTGAAGGCCAAGAGAAGAGTCATGTTTATCCAATGGACAAATACACGTAGTAAATCTTTGGACTTCTTTGACAACCTCTTTGCAGAAATTCAGATGGAGAAAACAGATTACTAAGAACAAAGTCAAGTCCACCGTTAAATTAATCCCATTAAACATTGTTTCCCATTTTATTTACAACTGCTATGCTCATTGTAATTGCTTTTCTCTCATCATTTTACTCACAAAACCATTTCCAAAGCCTAAATCCCATCTCTTGCAGATGGGTTTCCAGCAGTGGAAGCATGGGGAGGATATTTGTTCTTTCTGCCGGGGAGGAGAGGCTGTGACAGTGCTTAAGAGACTGCCTGCTGAAGAAGCGAAGGAGATGGTTTGGTTTATGGAGACAGAACCAAACAGCTTTCTGTCATCTCACATCTGTAGGACAGCTGAATTTACCTTGTGCTTCATCCAACCATTTTATCAGGTTTCTGCTCTTTGTAGACCAAGCAAACTTCTAGAAATAACATCATAGTAAGTGAAGAGTGATGCCTTTGCTGACGCTCGTTTCTCGATACACCATATAGCTCAGAGGAGCAAGCAGGCAGGAGAAATGCCATGTGAAAGTTTATTTCTGTTTCCAGGCCCATGTGATGCCCTGGGAGAGGGCAGCTCTGTCTGAATCCATGCAGCCTTTCCAACTGTAACAGGAAACCACCCTCAGCAATGACATAATTCACGGCAAAGGCTTGCAAGCCTCACCGAGTCACAGCATCATAGAATCAGTCAGGGTTGGAAGGGACCACAAGGATCATCTAGTTCCAATCTCCCTGCCATGGACAGGGACATCCTTCCCTATATCAGGCTGGCCAGAGCCCCATCCAGCCTGGCCTTAAACACCTCCAGGGACAGGGCCTCAACCACCACCCTGGGCAACCCATTCCAGGCTCTCACCACTCTCATGCTGAACAGCTTCCTCCTCACAGCCAGTCTGAATCTCCCCACCTCCAGCTTTGCTCCTTTCCCCCTAGTCCTGTCACTACCTGATAGCCTCAAAAGTCCCTCAGCTTTTTTGTAGGCCCCCTTCAGATACTGGAAGGCCAAAAGAAGGTCACCTCGAAGCCTGCTCTTCTCCAAATAGAACAGCCTCAACTCTTTCAGCCTATCCTCATAGGAGAGGTATTGCAGCCCTCTGGTCAAGTAATTTTCTGAACCTTGGACAGTGATGAGATTACATTTAATCAACTGCCCTTGAATGAGGGTCTGGGTTTAGCATGAGTGACTTACATATATTTACTTTGCTAGCAACAGCATAGAACCAACCAGGTTGGAAAAGACCTCCAAGATCATCCAGTCCAACCTAGCACCCAGCCCTATCCAGTCAACCAGACCATGGCACTAAGTGCCTCATCCAGGCTTTTCTTGAACACCCCCAGGGACGGTGACTCCACCACCTCCCTGGGCAGACCATTCCAATGCCAATCACTCTCTCTGTGAAGAACTTCCTCCTAACATCCAGCCTATACTTCCCCCGGCACAACTTGAGGCTGTGTCCCCTTGTCCTGTTGCTGGTTGCCTGGGAGAAGAGACCAACCCCCACCTGGCTACAACCTCCCTTCAGGTAGTTGTAGACAGCAATGAGGTCTGCCCTGAGCCTCCTCTTCTCCAGGCTAAACAACCCCAGCTCCCTCAGCCTCTCCTCATAGGGTTTGTGTTCCAGGCCCCTCACCAGCTTTGTTGCCCTTCTCTGGACACGTTCCAGCACCTCAACATCTCTCTTGAATTGAGGAGCCCAGAACTGGACACAGTACTCAAGGTGTGGCCTGACCAGTGTTGAGTACAGGGGAAGAATAACCTCCCTCGTCCTACTGGCCACACTGTTCCTGATACAGGCCAGGATGCCATTGGCTCTCTTGGCCACCTGGGCACACTGCTGCCTCATCTTCAGCCTACTATCCACCAGTACCCCCAGTTCCCTTTCTTCCTGGCTGCTCTCCAGCCACTCTGTCCCCAGCCTGTAGTGCTGTTTGGGGTTGTTGTGGCCAAAGTGCAGAACCCTGCACTTGGTCTTGTTAAATCTCATCCCACTGGCCTCTGCCCACCCATCCAGCCTGTCTAGGTCCCTCTGCAGGGCTCTCCTAAAGCCAAAGCGTAACACAGTGACTGCTCGTTGGCTGTGAAGCTGTGATTCAGCTTCCCAGAGCATAGAAGAAGTGTTTCAAGCCATATGATTTTCATAAGCATTTCTATCAGGCGTGCTGTCATCCTCCCATGAGAGAAGTAAGGTTTTCCACAGAAAAAGTCAACTCCTTACTTAAAAATCCCACAAAATTCAGATGTCAGAAGCTTAACCTTTCCCACCAAGAATGTTTTAATCATAAAATGACCACCATTGCTAAAGCAGGCACCAAGAGCTTTCCAAATGTACCTTGTGTACCTCTGCTTCATGCTATCCAAAGAGCTACTGCACACTCTTGGTGTCCATTGACAAAAACCCAATTGCTTCTTGGGGAAAATAATTCAGAAAGGAGAGCAAAGAGTCATGATTCTCTGCTCTAGAATAGAATAGAATAGAATAGAATAGAATAGAATAGAATAGAATAGAATAGTATCAACCAGGTTGGAAGAGACCTCCAAGATCATCCAGGCCAACCTAGCACCCAGCCCTATCCAGTCAACCAGACCACAGCACCAAGTAATAATCAAGAGAATGTCTTAAGTTCAGATTTTTGGGTTTTTTTTGAGATGTATCAGGAAATCTTATCTCCACTCCAAAAAAGAAACCTCAGAGTGCTACAGGTGGGCATTGTGTCAGAGCATAAGGGCAAAGGAAACTGCAGGACTGGTGAAGTGAAATGAGCAATAGAGAACTTTGATATTTGTGTCCTTTGGTGGCCACTGAGTGGAAGTTGAGAATCCAGCATGCTGGTTTGTGTGTCTTGCTAGCAGCTTGCTTTCTGAGCAGGCAGTACGTATTTCTCTCTTTCCCAAAGCCACAAGTCAGACTGTGTACAGGGATCCAGCACGAGTAAAAGCTCAACAAAGGAAGATCTAGGAAGCTTCAAAACATGGCTGCCTTTTCTAGGTCTCAGGATATGGCCCTAGCTCCTTTGGCTCACAGAGGTGATGGTTGAGACTGATTCCTTTGGGTGAGCAAGAATGTGAAGCAGTTCTTGCTGTGCTTTCTTCTTGTTTTACTGTGATGAGGCACAAACACTGGAAATCTTGCATCAGCCAGATGGGGCTACAATATAATAATATCCTTGACGCTATTGGAAAGATGTTTCACATCTGCCTTACTTCTGGAAGGGAATAATTGGCCCCATTCACAAAGAGACAAGCAACCTTTAGTCCTCCCAGCCTTCTCATCCAGAATGCATATCTCACTGACCCAGAGCAATGCTAGCTCCTGTTGACAGGCAGTACTTAGAGGCTGATTCACCTTCTGGCATATCACGAAGACCTTCATGACTGTATCCTCTTGGTACAGTCAAAAGCTGTGATAGTTATGTCAGGCATTGTGCTAGTTTGAAGCTAGCTAGAATGTTTTGGTCAGAAGAACTAGATCATAGGCTGTGAAATGAAAACAATGGTGATGTCTACTTCCCTTATAGGCTTGCTGAGATGTATTAGAATAAAAAGCAAAACACAGATAAAGTCACTTGGCTCTGGGATTTGCTCTCACCTCTTTGCCTGCTCGGGAGCTCGGGCTGCTGGCTGAACTCCATCTTACTCTTAACCTCACCCTCCATTTGCTTTGGCTGATTTCACCTTTGCTTCTTAATCCTCTTGGCCGAACCTCCATTTTTCCTTGGGACTGGGGTAAGGTTGAGAGGGGTAGGGGGAAGGTGAGGGGGTGGTTGAGAGCCCCTCCTGGGGACTCAGGTTTCTGGGAGGGCAGTTATGTTTCTGTATTACCTTTTACCTTGTCTATTTCTGTCTATATCTGTATATACTGTAAATATCTGCTTGTATATTCTGCTAGCTGCAAATGTAAGCTTCATTCATGTTTCCAGAGTTGGCTGAGTCTAGTCTGGGTGATTTCTAAGGTCTCTTTAGACTTCTGTGCTTTTTCATGTATATTTGATCAAAATATAGTCTCTCTCTTCTCAAAAGCTCATTTGATTGCCTCCTGTCTTATTATTAGCTACCCAGTACAAACAAAACTGGACCCTCATCCATAGAGCACTCTCTAGATTTAAGCCCTGCTGCAATGACATGCTTCTGGACAACTGTCCCAGCTGGTGTGAGGCAGAAGTGTGACTAAGATGACGCAACCAACTGTCAGCTGCATCAGTCATATCCTGTTCCCCCAAGTCATACTTAGAAACATCCTTCTCACTTTTGCTCTGCATCACACATCATCTCTCACAACGTCTTGACTCTGCATTTGGAATTGTGAACACATTTCCTGCCCCATAACTCCTGCTGCTGTCATAAAACAGGTTAAGACACCAAAACCTCGTGTTGCACCATGTGATGGACTGCAGCCTGAGGCATGATGCCACCTCATCATCTACTGACTCAGTCGATGGTTGGCATCCAGCTGTCAGCAGACTAAAGGGGCTTAACTAGAGGTGCTACTGTGCCCAGGGGGGACCTTCTGTCCAAGATGAGCGGTTCAAAGCTCCAATGACTCAACAACTCGACACCGCTCCACAACAGCCTACCAACACTGTAGTTCTTCCAGCAATGGGCCTAAAGCAGACCTGTCCCAGTTAGGGGCCACAAGCATACCTGGGACTGGAGCACGCAGTGGTGGGAGAAATGAAGGGAAAAAAGGCAGGGAAGAGAAGGCAGAGAGATAGAATAGAATAGAATAGAATAGAATAGAATAGAATAGAATAGAATCAACCAGATTGGAAGAGAGCTCCAAGATCATCCAGTCCAACCTAGCACCCAGCCCTATCCAGTCAACTAGACCATGGCACTAAGTGCCTCATCCAATCTTTTCCTGAGCACCTAGATTAGTCAGGCACTGTCTTTTAAGCTGTGATACTGGAAGACAGAATAGAATAACAATATTACAGTGCCCTGGGATGGGTCCCTGTCCCTATGGTTTTGTTAAGGGGGACCTAGGATCCTTCAAACTACCACAGCAGACCTCAATAAAACAAATGAGGACATGAGCACCAAGATAGCTGCAATTTAGTAAGTGGTTACCAAAGGCTGCATCGTGTATACATGAATCAGAGCGGTGCAGCTTGCAAACTGGGAGCTGCAGTTCAGGTCTGGGGACTCTTTCTTAGCTATGCAACATTCTTCATCAAATTGTGAGGACCATTCATGGTCCGTGAATTAGAAACTTCACTGGTGATCCTGTGTTAGAGCCCCCACTCCCACTACCCTGTGGATACTCCCAGGAGACATTGCTTGTACCTTTTGTGATACCAACTGCTCAGCACAACTTTCATCAAACAGAGGCACAGTTTGAAGTCATCTCCTCTCCTGCTTCTTCCATACTAGTCAACAACTACCTGAAGGGAGATTGTAGCCAGATGGGGGTTGGTCTCTTCTCCCAGGCAACCAGCAACAGAATGAGGGAATACAGTCTCAAGTTGTTTCAGGGGAGGTCTAGGCTGGATGTTAGGAGGAAGTTCTTCCCAGAGAGAGTGATTGGCATTGGAATGGGCTGCCCAGGAAGGTGGTGGAGTCACCGTCCCTGGGGGTGTTCAGGAGAAGACTGGATGAGGCACTTAGTGCCATGGTCTGGTTGATTGGATAGGGCTGGGTGATAGGTTGGACTGGATCATCTTGGATGTCTCTTTCAAATTGGTCGATCCTATGATCCTATGAAATCTTTTGTCCCTTAAAGACACCCTTACCAAGATGCCACCACTCCAGAATATATGCACTTTTTGCCCCTGGCTGGTTTAGAGCCTCCAATCCGTATAGAATTGGGGTTCACCTGCAAACTCTGAGCAAGCAAACTCGGAGCACAGTGACAATCTCAGGCCTTGGCTCAATGGTTCCTTCAGTGAGATCCTGAGAGCATTTTATCAGCCTTCCTTTTAGAAAGGGGTTCTGTGTCTTTGTACCCTTTGCAATATGGGTTCCCATTTGTCAAAACAGATGTTGAAATCTGCAGTAATTTTCAGTACACTCATTTAAAAAAGAATCAGTGGTTTATTTTTGCTTCCTCTCCTAATAGTTTCCTTACCACTCTGCTCTCCCAGGAAAAGCGTCTCCCACTGCTAATATGACAATGTACTCTGAGCACAGCCTGTGTCTGCCCTCCTCCACGCCTCCTCTTCCTTCCTGGGGAAGGGAGAGGGAATGCAGAGGAATTGTGCAAGTTCCAGGGTCTGCTTTTAATTAAAGGTAGAGATGAGAGAAGCCTGGACTGGTTGGCAGGTGATAATAAGGGACAGGAGAGCTCAAGCATGAAGAGGGGCTTTGATGGGAAATTGACATCTCTCAAAATTACCCTGCCCAGAAGGCTGGTAGGTAAAAGGTGTTGGTGGCAACAGGATTTCCCTCTGTTTTGCACACCTGCAGCTGTGGGAATGACTCCTTGATCCATCTATCGAAACTGAGCTGCTCCTATGGACAGGGTGAAGCTTTTCCAGACACAAAGCCTGACTGTACCCTAGCAAGGGAGCAGATAGGCATGCCTGAACACAGAAGTGTTTCTACAAATGGAGCAGTTACAAGGGAACATCCACTTGTCAGTGATCAAGCACAAAACTAATGATCTCTGTCACTGGTATAACAGCACAAGTTGGGCTTTTGTCCAGGCTTGTAATCCTCGGCGGTTTTCCAGGCCGTGTGTGCTGTTTGACCAGCTGAGTTAGTGGTTCCACTTCATTTTCTCTGGGAAGCCATTGATACCAGGAGGTAGAAACAAGGCTTGTGTTGTCTGCCGACTCTCCAAGTGGGAAAGCCTCCCATTAATTTCCAGAAAGCCCAAACGTTAGCTCAGAGAAAGCTAAGCTCTTTGTGGCTGTCCTTTCCAAGGGAGAAATTTCCTTTACTTTGCATTTAGCTGGCAGAGCATCCTGACCTGGTATCCCACAGAAGATGGATTTCCTGAAGAAGGCAGAGCAGATAGCAACTCTTCCTGGGGCTTTCAGAGGAAAGCTGAAACATGTCCTCACAGCATTTCAGACGATTGTAGCATCGAAATCGTTCAGTGGAAACCATCCTGAGCAGGTTTGCAAGATGCAAACTTATCTCCTGCACCCCTGAGATCCTCAGGCTAAGAAGAGAAAAATGGCTCCATGTGTAATTGCTGGCATCTCCATGCCAGTGCAGCTTTCAGGTCAGTAAGAAGTGTTTTCCCTAGAGTCACAATGTGCCTTTTCTCCTTGCATTGGATCAAGTCCAAGGTCAGGAAGAAAAATGTGAAGAAGAACATCCATTCCCAGAAAGGGACCTCCACCTGCACAGCTACACAGGATGAAAATGCAACCACCAAGATGTGCAGAGCTTCAAGCTAAGCTAAAGTGTGTTAATTAAAGAATCAACTGCTGAGAGTGAAAAGCTCTCAAAGAGTCCTTGCAAAGCTGGGGTTTGGCTTAAAGGATCTGAGAAACAACAAGCGAGATGTAATTTGGGACCACCTAAGTGGCAGTAAGCTCCCCACTGCTGCGCTGCAGCAGCCTAGCAGGATGGGCCAGGGCACAGCATCATGAAATTAGTCACCAATGGTGAAATTGAGTCTTTCATAACTGGCAAAATAAAACATTTTTCTTTTGGGGTAGAAGAGGAAAATATGTTTGTGGAGGTTCAAAGTGAAACTACTCTCAGATTTAAGAGAAATAAGGCACTAGACTCTTCTTTGCCATAGCCTCCTGAGTTTCAATCCTCCTTTTGCTCCATTCCTCCAAGAAGAGCCTTTATCATCTGCAGTCCTGCCTAGAATCCCTCTATTTTTTTTTCAGCTGGCACTCCTTTGAAATTTCAACAGAAGCATTCTCCTCTTCACCCAGACAACTCCTCAATCATTTTCCATTAATGCTTTTCAGTGCCAACAAGCTTTTCAAAAGCCATGCTTTCAAACATGAAGACATGAAACTGCAGTTTCACTTCTTAACACTCTGAGTTTTTGTTTAATACATTTTTTAAATGGTTTGTTTTATTTTGATCAAGAAAACCACTTTTTTTTTTTTTTCCACTTAGAACTGTTTTGCTAGGAAAATGATGGGGGCCTCTTCCTCCATTTATGCTCCTTAATATGACAAAAGTGCTTTGGGGGATTGGATGCTTGAATAAAATTTGCATAAATGTGGTTAACTTGGAGTTGGTTTTTTTTCCCTCCCCCCAGGGGTCAGCCTGGCAAATTAAAAAACCTTCCCTATTTATCTGCAGTTTTCAAGTGATTGCTTGGGAGTGTCCCACTACTCACCCCTAGATGAGGAGAGCTTTGCAGCACTCTCCCTGCTTGGGTTCCTTCCAGGCAAGCTGCTCCCCTCCTGGGATTTAGACACCAACCAGCTTCACTGACCCAAGACCTTGGAACGACTTCAAGCCTGCATCTCAGATGTGAAAGGTTGGCACATGAAAGACAAAAATGATGGAGGAACACACATCCAGTTCTGAAATGGTGCAGGTATAAATGAGCTGCCTTACAGATCCTGCTAACATTTCTGGTCCCAGCATATGAATTATTAATATTTAATATCTGTGACTCACTAATATTTACTTTATGAAGTATTTTTGTACAGTTTGACTGCTTTGCTCAACGTAGGAGCAAATGGAGGCTGCTGTTGCTAACGGCCAAGGAGCCCTCCCTGAACAAACTTTTCTGGTCACTGTTTAAACTGGGTTGCTGGGCTCCTCTGCAGCCCTAAACCTCTAAGGTTGAGCGCTGAGGCTGGCAGAGACTGCTGCTGATGGCTCTGCTGAGACACAGCTAATTTTAAATCTGGATCTCAAGGCAAAGGAAAAACCTCTTTTTACTGGTAAAACTGTCGAACTCTGTGTTCAGATTACGGGAAGAGGCTGTGGGAGAGCACACACAATCCCTTTTTTGGGTACTTGGCATTAATTTTATCTGAAGTCATGGATTATATAAGAGCAGAGCAGGGACCTCACACAACTTTCTCCTGCGTCAGCGTGGGACACTTGGGGGGTCAGGGCTGCACCAAGTCCTCACCATCACGCTGTGCTGCGTGCATGGATGAGGGGCTAAGGCTTGACCACTTTTCCAGTAACTCTTCTCAAAAAGGGGATCACAGGCATTTTCTGGAACTCCATCCTGAGCAGTCCACACTATCAGCTAGAGTTGGCTCTTTCAAGTCCTCTTCTTCATCTAGGTTAGAGACATTTGAGCTCTTCGAACCTCAAGTGCTCTCCTCATTTTATTGCCCTTATTAAAACGGTTGGTGTCCAAACACACTCCACTTTAGCACTTTAAATTTACAAAACCCATAATTTTCTGATCAAGAAGCTGTTTCCCCCCCAAAAAAATAGCACTGATCAGCAGTAGACTGCTTTGCTGCATGCATCTGTTTTGCTGTAACAGTCTAAGACAGCTTGACTTCACTCGTGTGTTTGGAAGGCGAACACATCCTGCTGAGCTGGCCTGCTGCCCCCAGACGCCTGAGATTGTTTCATGACTCTGCAGATGGGAAATTTTCCATGGTCTCCATCTTCCCACCAAAAGCCTGTCCTCAGATGGTGCTACATGCCTGGCATGAGTAGGAGATGCCTCCTCCACATTTCAACAGCCTCTTCTGCACTCCAACAGCCAACCCTCAGTTCGTGTTACTCTGCTCATTGTCATCCCTAAAGGGATGTCCTAAATCACTCCTTGCCAGCATTTCAGATCAGCATTCTTCAAGAGTTGTCCCCAGTACTTTACCTCAGATGTAGCAGTAGGTCCACATGTCCATCTGAAAACCCAACTCAGAGTCCTACAGGACTCATTTGTCTGCCAGAAGACCTACAGGAAAAGAAAGCTGAACAGCAAACAGCAGAACAATGACTAGTTTTAATCAGCTCTATCCATACTAGCATGACACTCTACATCTTTACCTAGGCCACTACTATCAGGACTTCTCTATCTGTATCACTCGTGGGACAATGACAGTCCATGACTGCACCATCTGGACCTAAATAGGTGACAACCCTTCCCATGTAACTTTACACTCCCTTTAGCCTTGAAAATGTTAGAAATCACAGCTGGGAAGACCAATAAGATATTCCCTAGTCAGTCCTCTACTCAAAGCAGGCTATCATTTGTAGAAGCTGCCATTCAGCACTTCCTCAAACCCCCTGAATAATGGCCTGGAAAGACCATGCAGAACATCTCTTCCAGTAAGAGCCCCTCCCAATGGCAAGTCTCAATGCTTCCTGCTAGAGTTACTTCTCAGTATGGCCCCTTTGAGCACAAAGACCAAATGCCCTCTCCTCCTTTATGATACCTCTCCTTTATTATCCTCAACAATCCCTCATCCCTTCTTGGGAGCCATTTTAGCTCTCAGTTTGCTCTCTTTGCTCCCACCTGGGCTTTCCACAGTCAGGCACATACTTTTTGGGCAGTAAGTGCAAACCCAAACAGCATACTGCACTAGAGCTCTTAACAAAGTCCAAAGTTTTCTCATGTGTCTTTGTACATCTAAGATGACATTTATCTCCTTGACAATGTTTTTGCCTGATTTGGTTTGGGGATTTGGGCTTTTTTGTATCACAGCTGGGTTGAGTTCCTGCCTCACTGGTTGGTCTCCATTTTTTACCATTCCTCTTATTCCTCCCTTCTGAGTGCTGGCTTGTTTTCTGGCCCTACCTTTCAGCACACCTTCAATCCTTCTCAATTCTGTGCCATCCATCCCTCTGCAGATCTCTGCATAATCTCTATTCCACCACAGAGATTTTTAGTGACATAGCCGGTCAGAATCAGGCTGAAGCTTGGTCTGCAGAGGACAGTTCTCCATAGATTTAACCAAATGCACCAAAACAGGTAGCAGCTGTAAAGCACTGAGAGTTACCCTCCAGGCAGACACATTTACTGCTGCAGTTTTGCATTCACTTAAATTGTACTTTGATTACAAGGCCCTTAAGTGCGATGCTATTAAACACCACCCCTTACCCCTTACAGGGCCATATCTGGGGTTACTTTTTTCTTTGCTGTTAAGAGAGAAGGAAATCAGTTTGCTTTTATTTGTGACAAATTTGTCCTGCAGCCCCTTGGCACATTTCACAGATGCTATTTTCTTACCTTCCACAAGTGCAAAAGATGAATGTGCAGAAATAAGCCTTGAAGCAGCTACTGTAATAAAAACCTGGGGATCAGTGTCAAGCATCTCTCAGGACAGCATATATGTTGGCAGGTCCTCTCCTGGGGTCATGGTTGTCCACAGCCCCCAAAAACCAGAGTTGCTCCAAGCCTGTCAGAACCAACACTTAGCTTGTAAAGTATTCCAAAAGCACTGTATTTATTTGACAAGCCTGTGCTCCCTTCTCCTTCAGCTTTCAGCTATAACATTCCATCCCAGCCTCCTGACTTTTAGGCTGCTATAAATAGCCTCGTTTCAGTTTGACACTCAGTAGCACTACAATGAGCTTGGCTATGCAGAGGATGATGAAGGAGGCTGCATACAGCCCTGGTCTGCTCCTGTGGTGTAAAGGGTGAGGAGCAAAGGCAGCAGAGAAGAGCTCTGCATAAGGGAGACCTTGTTTGTTGATTTAACTCCATAACCCTATTTTAACCACTGTCAACAAGATATAAGGGTGGTTTCTCTTTGCACTGAGGCTTCTTTGCACTGCTCTGTCCGCACCCTAAAGTGGCATAAATGTCCTCTAAGTGCCTTAAAGTAGGTCCTTAGTAGAAATGAAAGCCAACCTCATCGTTTGCAAATGGCTTTGAAAACATCACCTGGGTGCATCCTATAAATGAATGTGGGTTTGGGGAAGAGCAACCATCCCAAGGTATGTCCATGCTATACATAGCCTCTGATGAGCTCAGCATGGGATGAGGAGCAGGCAGCAGAACACAGAGCAACAGGCAATGAGACATTTCTGCCGATCCCAGAGGATTACCAACCAAGTTGGGAAACAAGGTCTGCTCCTTTTGTAGTTGGCTACTCTCACGCAGACCCATGTGGGTTTCTCTTTTCTTCCCACTCTACTTACATTCAGTTCAGTAATCACTTTGCCATATCAGTCCTTGGCTTGGGTTTCACAGGTGAATATCATTCAACCATAACCGTACCCGGCCAGCTTTGCAGTAGTGCAAACCTCTCCATATCTTGATTTTGTTGTTGAAAAGACAAAATTCCATGGCCTTGTCAATCAGGACTCCCTCTCAAGGCTCAGCCCACATTTTTTGGCCAAATTACTTCTGATGCTCACTGCCTGAAGCTTGAGCTCTAAATGTCTTTGTCGTGTTGCTCTTTTAACCACAATGGTGTTGAGTTACCACAAAACAACTCGGTTTGATTTGTGATGTTGTGGACAAGTCTGTGCTTGGACAAAATTTCAAGGAGAGTTAAAACCAAGATGTATCCATATACTTTCCCCTTCAGAAGAGAAAAAAAAAAATAAGAGAACATCTAACAACAGCCTGGTTAGGTGGAGAGTTGTTCACCTTGGTTGCCTTTTACAGCGTTACTTCATTAAAGGGTTCTTCCGACTTCAATCCCTACATTGCAAAGGCTTAATGGCAGACACTGGTTTTCCCTTCCTCTCAGGGTGGTTCAGGAGTTTTAATGCCTGGATCCTGGCAGTTTTAGTCCTTTGTTTGTGAACTAGGCTCTGCACATCCTGATCTCCCTTGGGCTCTCTATTCCCCAGGAGAAATCCCAAACGGCTCTTCTAAATACAACCCCAGCTCTGGCTGAGCATTAAATACAAGGGGAGCACTCATTCTGGGAAGGTTTTATTTCACAAATAATTCAGAAATCAAAGACAATCAAGGGGGGGAGGGGGGGAGGGGGAGAGTTATTTTACAAATTTGTATTTAGGAAAAAAAAAACCAAAAACAAAAAAGAGCTTTGTTTATAAACAGACACACTGCCCCTTGAAAAAAAAAAACATGCAAAGGCTCACCAAAATTTACAAGCAACTTTTACAGATAGGAAGTAAAATACATCATTTTTCATAGAAAAAAAAAAGGAGGGGGGTGGGGAGGGAAGAAGAAAACTAAGCAACTCTGTGAACTGGCCCTAAATATTTAGACTGCACAACCAACCAACTGGAGACTCCTCAATCAGCTGTTGGCTGAACATCTTAAAACGAAGACATTAACGAAGCCAACAGAGTCAACAGCACAGCAGCAGCTGGGGAAGGGCCATGCTACAGCTTTCACCCTGGCTGTGCTTTCTGGTGATTGGGCTGTGCTGAGCCAGATGGCAGTGGCAGTGCCTGCACTGGCATCTGAGCTTTAAAATTCGATGTATCTGAGAAGAACAAGAAGGCAGCCTCAGCTTTTCCAGGGGGTTAAGTTGGCGCGTGCTTACTTATCCGCTGAGCTGTGCGGGGTCTAAGGAGGAACAGGTCTGGTGGGTATAAAGGCACGCTGCATCTTTAAGCTACATTGAAATAGATCAGGCTGAGAAATGGTTTGGTGTCAGAAATTCAACAAAACAAAACCAAAAATTAAAAAAAAATCAATCAGTAAATATTTGACTAAAAAGAACTGGTACTGTCCCACCTACGTACGAACAGCTAGCACACAGGATTGCAAGTAACTGATACATCATGACTGCCTTGGAGGACCTGATCGCCCCTAATTCTGGTGGAGGTATGTTTAACTTAATAGCACCCAGGACCTCGACTAATATTTGTGTAGTAAAGTCACAATTTCTCTTTTGTACAACAAATACAAAAATAAACAGATACAGACTTAAATTAACATCGGTTCCTAAAAAAAAAATCCAAACCAGTTGGCTGAAGATAAAAATGTGTCATTGTACCTGGAATTAAGCCTTTTAGGCTCTTTCTGTTGGAACCATAATCCTTCCCTCGCCCTGCTTTTTGTTAGGTAGATGCATCCCAAGCTGTTTGGAGTTTTATGAATAGAATAGAATAGATTAGAATCAACCAGGTTGGAAGAGACCTCCAAGATCATCCAGTCCAACCTAGCACCCAGCCCTATCCAGTCAACCAGACCATGGCACTAAGTGCCTCATCCAGGCTTTTCCTGAACACCTCCAGGGACGGTGACTCCACCACCTCCCTGGGCAGCCCATTCCAATGTCAATCACTCTCTCTGCCAACAACTTCCTCCTAACATCCAGCCTATACTTCCCCTGGCACAACTTGAGACTGTGTCCCTTGTCCTGTTGCTGGTTGCCTGGGAGAAGAGACCAACTCCACCTAGCTACAATCTCCCTTCAGGTAGTTGTAGACAGCAATGAGGTCTGCCCTCAGCCTCCTTTTCTCCAGGCTGCACACCCCCAGCTCCCTCAGCCTCTCCTCACAGGGTTTGTGTTCCAGGCCCCTCACCAGCCTTGTTGCCCTTCTCTGGACATGTTCCAGCACCTCAACATCTCTCTTGAATTGAGGAGCCCAGAACTGGACACAGTACTCAAGGTGTGGCTTGACCAGATGTGCTCACAATCATCCCCTGGGCTTCTCTCCAAGAGCCCTCACATTTCATCCCATCATTCAACAGCACAGCTAATTGTCCCGGACAGTGTGTTTAGGGGTGGGAGCCTATGCTAGCACAGCGAGGCACTTTATGTGCTCCTGCAGTCCCCATGAAGAACATCTGACTGCATCTCCTTCCAATTCAATAAATAGCTCTCTGGCTACCATTCAGGAAGAAGTTATTTACAATGAAGGTGGTTGAGCACTGAAACAGGTTGCCCAGAGAGGTGATTGAGGCCCCATCCCTGGAGATATTCAAGGTAAAGCTGACGGGGCTCTGGGCGGCCTGATCTAGTTGAGGATGTCCCTGCTCACTGCAGAGAGGGTTGGGCTAGGTGGCCTTTAAAGGTCCCTTCCAACCCAGATGATTCTATGATTTGGCCCATGATGGTCCTAGATTCAAGCTGCAGTATTTAATGGGCTGGAACCAGGCCACCTGTAGCATCATTAGTCACGGTGGGCAGAAACGGAAGCCTCGTCTCACTGCCAAGGTCTCAAATGCTCCCAACCAGCAGCTTTTCTGAGACATGTTCCAGCTGTTTTTTAAACATCAATTTACTTAGTAAGAACAAAAGAAACCCACAAAACCAACCAAACTCAGTTTTGCTGTCTAAGGCAAATACTGTACACCTTGGAAGATGCAAGCAAAGATGACACATGGAGTCATTTCTCTCTGTCTACCTCAGAGGCAGGTTTGCTGTGCAGCACTTCTGGAGGTGATGTAAACCAACTCCAATTCCATATTTTACAAAAAGCCAGATTTCACAGGGAAAGAGACAATGGTGAGACAAACTGAGTGAGAAATGCAATTTCCTTGCTGACTTTGTAGAGTTTACGGAATTACAGAAGTGCTTAACAGTATAAATAGCTTTGGTCTGTCTAGATGAAACCAAACATAGTCTGAGTGAGAGCTATGAGGCATCTACCAAAGAGAGGGAAATACTCTCCCATTTGTTGTATGGTATGACAATCAAATTAATGAGCAGGGCAAGCATACATTTGCAAGAGCTGAAGAACTGGAATTCACATTGCCTTCTTATGACTAATGAAGCTACCCGGGGGTGGGGGGGGAGGTGCACCAGAAGACAACCAGATCTGTGTTTAGACCAACACTAAAAGATCATTTCCAACATAAAGCAGAGAATACTCTTCTGCCTTAAAAGAGCAGGTCTTGCTTGGCTCTTCCTCTGGCTTTGAAATGCATTTGGGTGCATGCTGAAATCTGAATAACAAAGTAGGAGATAACATCATTACACCTGCGGGTTTGGCAAAACATATCACGCCAGAAATCAAATGTTCATGGGTACAGCATTTACACTGAAAGTGAGAAGCTGAAGGCTTCACATACTGAACAGGAAAAATACATCTACACCAATTTCTGCTGTATCTTTAAACTCTCAGAACTGCACATGCCACAAGGAGCTTCACAAAGGTGAAGCAAACAGACTTCCTGGGGATGCAACCATTCCTAGCAGAAATAAGGTTAACTTTATCACTACTCAACTACTACAGATAAAACAACCAGCACTGCTGTATAAAACAATACACTGCATTTAACTGAAATCTTACTTGAAATGGCATGTAGTATAGGATGAGATGTGCCCCCGATTCACCGACCTTGCACAGCTTGCCAAATACCTGTGAATGTTTGACCAGCAAACACCAAACCTGCTGTTTTGATTATCTGGTGGCCTCGTTTCCTGCAGTGAGGATCTCTGCCACCATTTCACACACTCCTCCCAGTCCCCCCCTCAAAAAACTTGACCTCCAGCCAGCAAGAACCTCCTCTTCCCAAATGTGACACCATCGTACAACATAGCTTAGCCTGCTGGCCCAGCAGCCTTACACAGCAGTGCTGATGCATGCCACCTCCATGGGAAAAGACCAAATTTTCTCCTCTTTTTCGCAGAAAACATCAAACATACTCAAAACCACTCTATCAAAGCCCAGTCTCTCCCCAAAAGATGCAACTTTTCAAACAGTTTCTCATCTCAAAATGTCCAGCGCCTGGATGGTCGCTCACATCCGAGCCTGCACATCCTCATGTCCATTGCAGTAGATCCCTGACACCCTAAAAATGTCATTCAGGGCCAGGCTGAGATCCCTACATCTCCTGTACACTGAGGCACCACCATTCTGTGTAGCACACCTCTCGTATATTGGAAGTCAGAAGAGTTTGTCCTTGCTGAATGCCCCTAGAGAAACAAAAACACGAAACGAAGATACAAATGCTGAATGGGTGCCATGAGATGCAAACAGCTGAGTCAGAACTTGGTGTCTTTCTATCTGGGGCTTTGTTTTTTTTTTTGTTGGGTTTGGGTTTTTTTTTTTTTGCCTTTTTTTGCCTTTTTTTTTCCCTTATTCTTTTTTTTAATTCCCTGAAAGAGATCTGCAAGGAGGGTACGGTCAGAGCTGATGTTGTCAGAGGAGCCTTCTTGTCTCTGAAGATCGACAGAGCGCTCTCCCAAAGAAACCTGCACCTTCCCTGGGGATTTACTGCTTCACAGCAAAGATTCGGAAAGCATTTCCACCTGAAGGGTTCTTCAAGCTGGAGGCAAAAGGAAAACAGAAAGAAAGCAATTAAAAACCAACAGGTAATGACCCAAACTCACACCATGGTATGATAGACCCACAGAAAACTCTGGATTTCTTTGAGTGCCCTCCTTCGGCAAGCTGGCTCTCTGCTGATGTGGCCCTATCAGAATCACAGAATCAACCAGGTTGGAAGAGACCTCCAAGATCATCCAGTCCAACCTAGCACCCAGCCCTATCCAGTCATCTAGACCATGGCACTAAGTGCCTCATCCAGTCTTTTCTTCAACATCCCCAGGGAAGGTGACTCCACCACCTCCCTGGGCAGCCCATTCCAATGCCAATCACTCGCTCTGCCAACAACTTCCTCCTCACATCCAGCCTATACTTCCCCTGGCACAAGAACTTCCTCCTAACATCCAGCCTATACTTCCCCCGGCACAACTTGAGGCTGTGTCCCCTTGTTCTATTGCTGGTTGCTTGGGACAAGAGACCAACCCCACCTAGCTACAACCTCCCTTCAGGTAGTTGTAGAAAGCAAAGAATCAGGTGCAGGAGAAAGGTAAAAGGATGAAAAGAAGAGGCACAAATCCACCAGTTCACCTTTGGTTTATATTTTGAATCCAAATCTCAGGTGCTATACACCAATAAAAGGAGCTGGGAAGGAACAGCCTCTTTCACAGTGCTAGCTTTTCTCCAAGGAACACTGTGCACCCTCTTATGCAGAGATTCAGGCATAAAGAGGAAGATGTTTTCCTAAAAACCAGTTGTCAGATAGGCTGGCAGGTTCCCAAAGCCCATCTGGCCCATGTCCTGGTGCTGGCAATGAGAGCAGCCAGATGAGCTCACATCAACTTACAATAAATATGGATATTAGTTTTCAGTCTGCAGAGGTATAGGTATTAATATTCAATCTGCAGAAGTGTCCCAAACAGCCTTGAGCTCCTGGAGGTGGCTATTTGCATGGCAGCAAGGAGTTGCTTATGTTCTTACTCCTTCAGCTTTACTGGGGTATAAAATCTTAGGAAAAAGGATTTCACATTCCTGCAAAACAAATATTCCAGCAAGGGTAAAGACCCTCTGAATCTTAAAGGCAGCCTTCTCCCATGCCTGTCTGGGAATGTATCTCACTGAAAGGCAATTTCCAGTGTCCTAGAGAGCAAGCTTTTCACCTTGATCTTTGAAAAGCTGTTTCACTGCCTGGTGGATCTCACTGCATGAAGGTGCTCCCTTACTGCTGGCTGTAAATAACACTTCCCAAATCTTCATGCTCATCCCCACTGTGAGAACGTCTTTGGTTTCCCTCACCTCCCAGATCAGCACCAGGTGCTCATATTGCATGTCACTGCCAGCAATAGTTTATTCTTAGCTAGGATAGAGTTTGCCAACCAAATAACATGCTTGTTAGTATAGAAGCTAAGTGAAATCGAGAGACAGCAAGAAAAAGAAGAGGATCTGTGTCATACAAACCCAAACTGCTGAAATGCAAATTGCAGAACTCTAAAATTTTAGAATTACAGAATCATAGAATCAACCAGGTTGGAAGAGACTTCAAAGATCATCCAGCCCAACCTATCACCCAGCCCTATCCAGTCAACTAGACCATGGCACTAAGTGCCTCATCCAGGCTTTTCCTGAGTACCTGCAGGGATGGTGACTCCACCACCTCCCTGGGCAGNGGCTGAAATCTGCAGAAATATTCATGCTGATCTATTACTGTGTGAAACACACACACTACCCCTCTACTCTGCCCTGGTGAGACCCCATCTTGAATGCTGTGTTCAGTTTGGGGCTCCCCAGCTTAAGAGGGGCAGGGATCTGCTGGAGAGAGTCCAGCGGGTAGCTACAAGGATGATGAGAGGACTGGAGGGCATGGCTGATGAGGAGAGGCTGAGGGACCTGGGGCTTTTTAGTCTGGAAAAGAGAAGACTGAGAGGGGATTTGATAAATGTTCATAAGTACCTGAGGGCTGGCCAGGAGCGGGGGGCAGGCTCTGTTCACTTTCTCTGGGACAGGACAAGGAGCAATGGGTGTAAATTGCAGCAGAAGAGGTTCTGCCTCAACACAAGGGGGAACCTCTTTACTGTAAGGGTCCCAGGGCACTGGAACAGGCTCCCCAGAGAGGTTGTGGGGTCTCCTTCTCTGGAGACTCACAAGGCCTGTCTGGATGTGTTCCTCTGTGATGTGTGTTAGATTGTATTGTCCTGCTCTGGCATGGGGATATGAACTCAATGATCTCCTTGGGTCCCTTCCAACCCCTAACATCCTGTGAGCCTGTGTAACAGAGTGATACTAAGAGAAAAGAAGTCTTAACAATGTCTCATACCTTTCACACCGATCTGAAAGCCACTCCTCACTTGTGGAAGGTAAGAGCAGGACAACACGCTCTACTTGCTTGGATCTCACAATTCACAGTGACACTGTTAAGTCACCTATTTCCAACCCACCAGCCTTCCTAGCTGATATCTGCTGGCTTTGACATGCAACTGAGCACACAACCCAGAAGAAGAAAGAACAAAGGAAAAAAATCCCACCTCTCAGACTGCACTCCGTTCTTTAAGGATCCAGCATAACTTTTCTTCTTCTCTACAGGCATCACGTCCACAAAGCCACCACTTTCATCTGGAATGACTCCTGCGTGCACTGCAGCTTTGCAGATACTGGAGCTCTGAGAAAGAGAATGAATTACTTTTGTTTACAAACTGCCTAGGTTTACTTTCATGGAATTCTAGAGCCTTTGGAGTTAGAAGGTCCAACTCAAAAGTCCAACTTCCCCTGCAGGCAGCAGGGACATCTTCAAGCAGATTGCTCACAGCCCCAGACAACCTGACCAGACATGATTCCAGGGACAGGGCATCTTCCACCTCTCTGGGCAATCTGGACCAGTGTCTTATCACCTTCAGTGTAAAAAACACTTCTCCCATCTAGTCTGAGTCTCTCTCTTTTAGTTTAAAACCATTACCCCTTGTCATTTTTCCAGCTAAACAGTGTCCCCCTATTTTTCTTATAGTCCTCTTCTAAGTCCTGAAAGGCCAAAAGGTCCCCCCAGAGCTTTCTCTTCTTCAAACAACTGCAGTTGTTCACTGAAATCAGCAAAAGTGGCCACAAACCAACCAACCAAACCAAAAAACCCAAAACCAACCAAAACCCAAAAACCCCACCAGGGTTCATATCTTACAATACCTGGAGATTTACCACTCCCATCAGCAGTAAGGAAAACCAGGGAATACAAATAATAATAACAACTTAAAAAAGACAAACATAAACCCCCTATGAAATGATTCTGCAATTCTATCCCTCTTATGGACACAAAAGAGGTGAAAGATGTCATGGACCAGATCTTGTAGGTACACCACGAGCCCCAGCTGTTAGAAGATCCACCACCACCGAGGATAAGCAGCCTTTCTGCCACACTCATCTGTGGTGGAGCTGAGCCTGGGAGATGATCCAGGGTCAAAGCTGAATCAAGGACAACTTTTCAACCTATGCTTCTTGGGTCTGCAGCAAAGAAACAAACCACTGTGGTGGAACTCTGCTAGTGATCAGCCACCACCCCAGCAAAGTTTATTCACCTAGTTGCTTGAAAAGCAGATACTTTGCCTGAGCTGAGGGTAATGACCACCAATTATCCTTCTTTCTAGGACAAATGGAAAGACTGCACCCATTGAGTGGTGTAGGCTTTGGACAGGCATTGCCCAATAGGACAATATCAAGTATGGAGGGAGATTAACAGTTCTGAAAAGACTAAAGCTTCTGCACACCATTACCCTGCTCTCTAAAATCAGAGAATCCACCAGGTTGGAAGAGACCTCCAAGATCATCCAGTCCAACCTGTCACCCAGCCCTAGCCAGTCATCTAGACCATGGCACTAAGTGCCTCATCCAGGCTTTTTTTGGAGCACCTCCAGGGGTAGCAACTCCACCACCTCCCTGGGCAGCCCATTCCAATGGCAAATCACTCTGCAAAGAACTTCCTCCTAACATCCAGATGTGCAGAGTCAGAAGAGCTGGGAGGAACACAAAAACTAACAACTGATGACTAAGCTCCCAAAGCATCCAAAAGAAAAAAAAAGAGAGGAGAGGGAGAGGGAGAGGGAAGGGAAGGGAAGGGAAGGAAAGGAAAGGAGAGGAGAGGAGAGGAGAGGAGAGGAGAGGAGAGGAGAGGAGAGGAGAGGAGAGGAGAGGAGAGGAGAGGAGAGGAGAGGAGAGGAGAGGAGAGGAGAGGAGAGGAGAGGAGAGGAGAGGAGAGGAGAGGAGAGGAGAGGAGAGGAGAGGAGAGGAGAGGAGAGGAGAGGAGAGGAGAGGAGAGGAGAGGAGAGGAGAGGAGAGGAGAGGAGAGGAGAGGAGAGGAGAGGAGAGGAGAGGAGAGGAGAGGAGAGGAGAGGAGAGGAGAGGAGAGGAGAGGAGAGGAGAGGAGAGGAGAGGAGAGGAGAGGAGAGGAGAGGAGAGGAGAGGAGAGGAGAGGAGAGGAGAGGAGAGGAGAGGAGAGGAGAGGAGAGGAGAGGAGAGGAGAGGAGAGGAGAGGAGAGGAGAGGAGAGGAGAGGAGAGGAGAGGAGAGGAGAGGAGAGGAGAGGAGAGGAGAGGAGAGGAGAGGAGAGGAGAGGAGAGGAGAGGAGAGGAGAGGAGAGGAGAGGAGAGGAGAGGAGAGGAGAGGAGAGGAGAGGAGAGGAGAGGAGAGGAGAGGAGAGGAGAGGAGAGGAGAGGAGAGGAGAGGAGAGGAGAGGAGAGGAGAGGAGAGGAGAGGAGAGGAGAGGAGAGGAGAGGAGAGGAGAGGAGAGGAGAGGAGAGGAGAGGAGAGGAGAGGAGAGGAAAGGAAAGGAAAGGAAAGGAAAGGAGAGCAAAAGCAGAGATGGCTTAGGAATAGTATAAACTTGGCCATCAACTCTCCAGAAGATTTACATAGAACAAGCTGGAATAACAACAGTCAAAAATCAGCCTTGCAGAGGGAACCACAGCAGGTGAAAATCCCAATCCCATAAACTGCCTGACCTCTAAAGATCAAAGGACCACAAAGGCAGTGCCAAGGGGTAGCGTTCCTGCTCTCTACGTACAATACGGATTGTGCTGTTTCATTCCTGCAGCCATATATGGTAGGTTCGCCTTGTCCCCTATATATTTATCACTTTGGATGGCCTATCTCTTGGCAGCTCTCCGAGTTTGGAGTGCCAGTTTGATATTTTGCTTCTATATATGGTGAAGGGAGCAAGGGAAGGCTGTGTTTGGAAGATATGCTGTGAATTCACCCCAGTATGCAGTGGGAAATCTGTAAATCTAAAAGTGGCTCATAAAACTTAACTGTCCTCAATCGATTTGCAGCACTCTCCACTGGGAGACATCCTAACCAATGTTCTTTTCAAGGCATTCCTGTTTCTTTTCCAGGACTTGCTGTTCTGCTTCCTACTTAAAGCTTTTGACCAACAGACTTTTTACTGCCTTAACCCCAGACTCCTCTTATCAGTTTGTTGAATTACTGCCCTCTCCTACCCCAGACTGGGATTTGCTTTGAGGAACTGATTGCAGAGCTTTTGGAAGATGAAACATTGCAAGAATGAAGCCTTCTCCTCAATTCAGGACTAACTACAGAAGTGGTAGTGACAATGCAACAGCTTTCTGTGGTGTGGCCCCTTGGGATGCTCCAAGAGCATTTCCTGACCAAGTGGACTCTGAGGCACAGACCATAAAATGACAAAACTTTTTACAGTAGGCTATTAGCAATAGCCTGTGATGATGAGTTTAATCACCTGGAATTTCCTCATTAGAGTAACTGGATTAATCATTAAGTTTGTATGTGCAGAGAGCTGAGCCACCCAGCTTGGTTTGCTCTGGTGATAAGAGCCTGCCTCGTTATGTAGCTGATTTGTCCTCCTCCAACCAATTGCCACACAACTGTGGATTAAAATAAAGGCAACAAAAGACTTATCTCAAGTGCAGAGAGCATTTGTTTTCTCCTATCTTGATGGGGCTCCTGAGGAAGGATGGAGACAGGTTTCCCTTGCAGTCTTATGTCACACAAGGACCCAGGCAGAGCAACAAATGACAGTGTCTCCTGAAAGTTAAAAGCTCTTCTGCAGCCTTGATAACAACCCCAGGTGTTCCCACAAGTCCAGCATAGAATTACAGCATCATTTCAGTTGAAAAGGACCTTTAAGATCATCAGGTTCAAACATCCGCTCAGCACCACCACAGCCATTAAGTCATGTCCCCAGATGTCACATCTACACGTGTTTTTAACACCTACAGGGATGGTGACTCTATCACCTTCCTGGGCATCTTGTTCCAATGCTTGACCAAAGCATCAGCAACGACTGGTCCTCTCCAGTAGCAAAAGCCGGGTTTTGTTTCCAAGACACAACCAAGTGTTCATAGAGGTTTTTCCATTCCCCCCCCCCCCCCACTTCATTTACATGGCAGCATAAAGAAATTTGCTAGGACATGTCACCAGGGAAATGAGGCCACAAATTTTCTGTTCCCCAGCCAGCAGCTTCTCACTACTGATTTGGGCACCGGGAGGATGCTGGATCTGTTTCGCATGTGCTGCTTCCATCTGCAACCCCCTCCCATGACAGCAGCAACTCTGTTCTCACTGAAAATTAAGAGCATTCAGATTTGAGCATCAACCCTTCCCACAGCATTTCATCTTGCATTTTGTTTATTTACCCCAAATTGTAAGGCTCCTTTGTGTCCCAGTTCCAAAGTCTTACTAATTTCACCAGGAACAATTTCCTGCGTTGCTTGTGAAAGCAAAGGCTGCCAATATCTCTTTGTACTTTAACCCACCAGAAATACCCAGCAGATAATCTTATAAAGACACAATCCAAGGCAATGCAATAATGCTGAGCAGGAAAAAGAAAAACCCACAATCAAAATGTATTTCAAGTGGGTAAAACCCCCTGAACACAAACCAAGGCAGTGGCTCTTGCAGACTCTCAATTAAAACAACACAGTCAGAGTTATTCCCCTTGAATCCTTCATGTCACAGCTTTGCTCTTCATGCCAAACCAAACTTTCACATGTCTTTCCAGGATCATGCAAGTGTCAACACTGTTCTGGGGCAACAGCCACAGTGAATCAGGCCATTACACAGACCAGCCAAGCATTTTTCATCTCAGCTTGGACTATCAGCTCCTTGCTGCCTGAGCACTGAGCAAATCAACGGCTCAGAGAAGGTGCTAAAAGACCAGAGGGCACTTAGCAGAGAATGCAGAGTGGGAACGGGGCAAAATGCTTCACTTTCTTTTAGAGAGCGTATCTAAGAAGACATAGTTGGAGCATAAGTGCCCCTTGGGCTGTGAAGGTGCCACTCTAGTGTGATGGTTTGGGTGTTCCTCACCCCCTCCCTACTTTTGGAAATCACCCAGACTAGACTCAGCCAGCTCTGGAAATTGAATGAAGCTTATATTTACAGCTAGCACAATATACAAACAGATATTTACAGTATATACAGTTATAGACAGAAATAGACAAGGTAAAAGGTAATACAGAAACACAACAGCCCTCCCAGAAACCTGAGTCCCCAGGAGGGGCTCTCAACCACCCCTTCACCTTCCCCCTACCCCTCTCAACCTTACCCCAGTCCCAAGGAAGAATGGAGGTTCGGCCAGGGGGTTAGGAAGCAAAGTGGATTAGCCAAGGAAGCGGAGGGTGTGGTTAGGAGAGAGATACAGCTCCAAGCTCGCCAGCAGCAGAAGTGAGACTGCCTAATCTATGGTTTGCTTTTTGTTCTTATACATCTCAGCAAGCCTATGAGCGAAGTAGACATGACCACTGTTTTCCTTTCACAGCCTGTAGTCTAGTCCTTCTCACCAAAACCTTCTAGCTAGGGTCAAACTAGCACATCTAGACATGAAGCCAAAATGCTCTCTAGAGGCTTGAGTCCCTCTCTAGCTCTTGTCTCATTCAGATTAACATTTTCTCAGTTAGGGCTAAGGTTAATTCACAACATTCCCTCCTGCAGAGCATCCTGCAAGGTCAGGCTGCTGGGGAAAAGCCTTTGCCCAAGTTCTCCCTGCACAGCAGGCATGTTTCTCTTGCCAGCTTTCCAGGCTGAGAAACAGTGCAGCCAACAGGACCAGGGCAGGGATCACTCCCTTGTACTCAACACTGGTGTGGCTTTGGGTCACTCATTCCAAGAAAGACACTGAGGTGCTGAAGTGCCACCAGAGAAGGGCGACAAAGCTGGTGTGGGGTCTGGATAAAAGGCCTGGTGAAGAGCAGCTGAGAGAACTGAGGCTGATGGAGAAATGGAGCCTCTGCAGACACCTCCTCACTCTCTACAGCTCCCTGAAAGGAAACTGGAGCTTGGTGGGAGTTGCTCTCTTCTCCGAAGTAACAAGTGATAGGACAAGAGGAAGTGGCCTTAAGTTGCACCAGGTGAGGTTTAGATTGGACATGAGGAATAATTTCTTCACCAAAAGGGTTGTCAAGCCCTGAATCAGATCTCCCAGGGCAATGGAGTTCCCATCTCTGGAGGAGCTTCAAAGCTGTGTAGATGTGACACTGAGGGACATGGTTTAGTGGTGACCTGGCAATGCTGGGTTAATGTTGGGATTCCATGATCTTACAGGTCTTGTGCAAAGAAAATGATTCTATGATTCCATGATTTCTCAGCATCAATACCTCCCCCTTCATAACATTTTTCATAGCCACCTTAAATTCCTTTTCCCCATCTAATTCCACCTGCTTTGGTCCCAGTCTTACCCCCTCATAAAAACCTAAGCACTTTCACCACACCCTATTAGTGAAGTAGCCCAGAAAAAAAAGGTTAACTAAACCCTTTAGGAAGTAGCCACATGCTTTTTTACTCTGCTATTTTCCTCCCAAATCACAGTCCTTGCTCCCCCCCCCCCCCCCCCCCCATTTATGAAACAATACCCAGGGGCTACAGGAGGAAATGGAGCTTGGGATTCATTAAAGGACTCTAATCCTTTTGCGTCAGTACCAATCGGGAAACAATGCCAGCCTGGGATGCTGGTCCTCACCTAATACCCTTGTAAACACAGGGGGAAGCTGAGGTAGTTTTGTCCTGGGTAAAAGAGAGGAAACTATTTCCCATTTCCTGCAGGTCAGAGCATGCACAGAGGCAGGTAGGGTGGTGGGGTGGCAGCTGCTTGCTGAATTGGCATGTGAGCTGGTCTAGCCTAACTTGTTCCTGTAGCTCTACCTTCCAAAAATTCAGTCTCAAAGAAAATAAAACATAGATGTGTGGAGGGTTCAGGGTTTGGGGTTGTTTGTTTTGTTGTTGTTTTTTGGTTGTTTTTTTTTTAATGTAAATTGTTTTCCAAATTGCTTGCCCCAAAATTACCATATGATTTTTCTCAGGAGTCTGCAAAAAGCTCAGTGGAGGTTCACAATCTGCCAGCTGTAAGAACCTTCCAAAAGCAGGTTCTTACAGTCTGAACACAACTTCCAAGTGGGAAAAAGAAGGAAGGGGGGGGGATGAAGAAAGTAAAAAGGAAAAATAGAGGAAAAAATATGCAAGAGTAGGGGGAAAAAAGGGGGGGAGGGGGGTGGTAAAAAAGAGAAGGAGGGAAAGAAAGGAAAAAAAGGGAGAGGGGGAAAACTAATAAAAAAGAGAAGAAAAATTAGAGAAAAGTGATAAAAATTGGGGGAAGAGAGGAAAAAAAATGACAAAAAAGAGGAAGAAAAGGAAGAAAAAGGAGAGGAAACAGAGGGTGAGAAGAGAACAGAAACAGAGGGTGAGAAGAGAACAGAAACAGAGGGTGAGAAGAGAACAGAAACAGAGGGTGAGAAGAGAACCAAAAGAAAAATATTAGAAAAGTGAGGGAAAAAATATGGAAAATATTAGAAAAAAAAAAAAGGAGAAAAAATACATGAAAAATAGGAAAAATATAAAAAAGAAGAAGTACCTAGAAACAGAAAAAAGTTGAAACTTGGATATATAGAGACCTAATATGAAGAGATTTCCAAATAGTGCCTCTGTCTCGTTTTAGCATCAAGGCTCTGCTCATTTCCACAGAGGTTAGAAAACCAAACCAACCAAGCCAGCTCACACACTTGCTTCCCACTGCTTGGTGCTGTGTCTCAACTGCCCAGAAACCCCCAGAAAGAGGGGAAGGAGGAGAATGTCTGTTTTTGCCAAATATATGCTGTGATAGTAATATAATAAAAGTGCTTTGATGCTCATCTGATACTCAACTTTGATACCAGGACACCTTGCAAAGGCAGGGAAGCGCTCCCATCATTTCCCAGCCACGTCCCTAAGGCACGGAGCAGGTGAGTGACTTATTGTGATAGTTTGAGCCTAGCTAGAATGTTTTGGTGAAAAG